>JAGXEW010000663.1:0-65727 GCA_030684275.1 Acipenser oxyrinchus oxyrinchus
GGCATAGTAATGTACGGAACCTCTAAAGGTACATGGTGTAAAAATTATAATTATTAAACTGACGAATACCCACTAACTTATTCTTGGTGGTAGAGCCCGACTCATCGTAACTTATGAGTTAGCAAAAAATAAGCCCTGCATGTTTTTCGGTTCCAAAAGTCCTAGACAATGAGTACTATCCGCATGCTAAATATGGTGTTTAAAGACGCAGCCATTTGAGTTATTTTAGCAAATAATAATAATAATAATAATAATAATAATAAAAATAATAATAATAATAATTATTATTATTATTTCTGTAATTTAAAGTACTGCACAGTTTTTTACGAAACATGGACAAACAATTCTCTGTCACACAAACACAGAGCACGAAATGCCATCCTGAGCTGTTTTGAAAAGGATGATAAAAACATACCTCTCAAAATCAACTTTATATAAGACTCTGCCAGCAGCTCTTAGTACAGCGCTATTGCGCCGTTATAATACTAATTTTAAAGTTATTTATTTATTTCCCTTTTTGTCTGAAAAATCTTGCACTCCACTGAAATATGTTACTTTTAGAGAGCAGGGCTAGAGTGTCCATGTGAAACGTTGCAGCTCAATAAATAACAATCAGAGAGCAGTGTCCCTGGTCAGTATAACCTACTGCCCAGTGGCCTTTTACCAATTCATAAAGGTATTTCATGATTGTAAATGAGAAATAGTGAGGGAGCACTATATTCAATTTTGTATAGCATTAACATATTTTAGCACATTAACTGTTTTTTTTTCATTTTGTTTATTACACTTATTGTCTTCAAATTATTTTAGGTATTAAACTAAGTGACCACCTTTTGGATATTGTGATTCAGAGACACACAGACCCATCAGACAAAATTAATTTGGAGAGCTTTCTGTGTCTAATGCTACGCCTAAGGTCTATGACTAGTAAGTCAGTATTTTGAAACATTTACATATGTACTGGCAATGTATTTCTTCTACAAAACACATTTTCATGAGTAATTATGCAATTGACATAATAACAATGCCATATTTTGAATTGACATTTTATTGCTGGCCAGAAATGCAAATCACTTCTTGATTTTTCTTTTCGTTTTATATCCTTAGCGGATATTCTTAATATACCTACATCTATTGAATGTATCCTGAATTGATATTAACATCCTATGAATTCAATAGGAAATATTGAATTATATTTCAATTTCATTCACAAGTGGAACTCCATCTAAAATAAAACTCCTTTGGTTCAGGGCTTCCTGCAGTCATTCTAGACGTTTATGGGATTTAAAGTTCTCAATGAATGAAATATACTGTAGAGGAGCAACCAGACAAACCATTAAATGATAGGTTTATGGGGGTTGAGACTGCACATGGTGGTCTGATTTGACACCCTTATTATAAACTTGTGCCCAACACCCCCCGAATGGAAGATAATTATTTTATCAATATATAAGCATATATTTATTTTGCTCTGAAGTGTTAGCTTGCCAACTTTTAGTATGTTTTAGATACTTTTTGAAAGGAACATTTGAATATTTGTTTACAATTTAATGATAGTTCTACAGCTTTTCATTTCATCAACATAGTGTGCCTTTTACTAATGGCACCGGTCTAATAGGTATATAAGAGGTTTGACACTACAAACATACTGTACTATACATGCAGTTTGTGTCAAATGTAACCTTTTTGAGACTAAATTTAACATTTACTGCAAAGAGCACTAAAAAGGACAATTCATTCTACTGACTAGCTGTCTCTATTACATTGAATACTGCACTCCCATTTTGATAATGGCACTATACCAATTCCCCTTCAACATTAGTCTGTTTCCATGGCAACACTGTCTACGTCTATAATCATGTTTTGTCAAAGTCCTGAAGTAAAGGTTCAAAAGATTTTTCGGTTTCATTTTCCATATAGCTAGAAGCCATTACTATTGATACTTACACAATAAAATAAAATAAATCGTTAGGAGCAACCTGGGTTTAACTAAAGGAATTTCAGTGTTATTTTTATTTTACAGAAAGATTTAGACAAAGGTCACATGACGGAATAGGCATTTATCTTCAGGAGGAAGAGGTAATGCTCAGAATTATACCTGTGAGATTATGTTTTTATAAATATTATAATTTATGAATACACTATATGTTCTCAGGAAACATGACATGCTTCTATTTTGTTTTGTTTTTTCTTTACAGTGGATGTTTTACACCATGTATTCATGAAGATACTGGAATAATACTACTGCGTTTAATAGGACTGGACCAAAATATATAATTGGTTCGGCTGCCACCTTTAAACATTTGAACACCTCTGTTAAGTTTACTACCAATAAAGGTTTATAAAATTAATAAACTGTAAACTAACAGCTGACAGGTCTGTATCACTTATCGGCTATACATTTTTGTATTATGTTGCAATCTCATGCTGCATACTTTTTCTCGCAAAGGCTGTAGATATATTTTTTTACATACTTACATATCAGCACTAGTATGCAAGAAACTGTTAAGAAACTACACACAATGTACCTGACCACAATAAACTAATAGCCAAATAAATACTCAGAGGTTGGATGTGGAATATAAAACTACCTTGCTGTATATCATGATGCAGTGTCAACATTTTAAAATAATCACATTTTCTTCTCCTTTTGGAAAAGGAGACGGTATAGGAAAATGGTAGATGAATTTCAAGTAAGAATTGTTGTTTCAAATAACGATATATAACCAACCTCTGATACGATCGCTTATGTTTAGAGAGGTAAATCTAAAGCAGTTTTACTGCCAAAATAATTATTTGTATTCTTAGCTTAACATCTTGCTTCATATTAATTAGCCATGAGGTTTTCTGAATGCTCTGTATTCCAACACAGAATCACATATGAGCAAATAACTTTTCCTTATGTATCTAATTAATTTGTCTACCTTAATAAAAAAAAGTATATAATGTACTAGTACTTCAGTAAATGTGAAGTGGTGTTTAATGACAAATTGAACATAAAGCTTTTTTATATATCAATTTAATATACCTGTATTTTGAAAAGGCCCATCCATGGTTTAAACAGTGCTATTAATTTTACTACAGGTATATTACATGTTTACAAAAAATATATACATGTGGCAGGCTTAGCAATCGATTGTAAATATACTTTCTTTCTGATGATGTGATTAAAAAGATGTGCTCATTTAAAAAAAAAAGAGTCTGAATTTCACCATTGGAGGCTCACAAGACATCAAAACTTCCTGACTTTAGCCTTTGAAATGTAAGTTCATTCACTGGTAAATCTTAAATATTAAAATACATATTTCAAGAATAAAGAATACGATCCACGTTGTTTTGCTTCTTTTTGGATTATGAAAGGTTCCAACTGAATTCAGACCTTATATGGATGTGCATCACATAAGACAATATACTGTACAATTTCAAACATTTCTGCATTAAGTTATTTAGGGCTAATGTTAACCCTTTGTTTAAGAAGAGATGTCTTAAAAACTGGGATCTCCCTTCTTTTAATCTGTCCCTGTGATTTATAAACTGCACATAATATACTCCTCAAGTAAAACACATGTAAGATAAAACAAAACCTCGACCAATTATTTTCATATGCGCTTCTGTGATGGAGTAGGGAGCACTGAGCTACTGAAATGTGCACACTACCGGATGTTAAGTGCACACAAACAGCAGCTTTTATTTTCATCAATATTTCCACAATGCAAACTAAGACTGATCAACTTGTACAAGTAACTTCCACTAGCAAAATAACAATAAAGCCAAAAAACTAACAATAAAACAACTTTGATTTAAAATAAGCTTAAAATAACTGTTTATTAGTATTTCATTTAACAGAGGAGTAAGGTGGCAGCCTTATATAACGGTATAAATATAAATACTATTCAGGGGTTTATACATAGGCCACTGGCAGAATGTGCGAGTTTTTTAAATACTTGATAGCTTTAATTACACCTCAAGCCGTGCCTTATAAATGAATGCTTTATTTGAAATATAAATCTTTGTACCAGGTTGTTTAGAGAAATAGTGCATTGGTCATTCCTGGTATGAAAGTGGTGTAGGGTAAAAAAAAAATCATGTTTAGTAGTATGGAAAAAAAATACAATTCAATTAAATAGAAAATCTCACATTATGTTATGTCAATTTGAAGATCACAGTTTGAGTACATCTGAATCATGTGACCAACCTGGATGGCATAAGGCTGCCTGTTCAAACAAGTAGCTCATGTTAAATAAAGTTTGAACAGTCAGTTACATGCCACTAAATGTCTATCAGTTCCTATTGATTCATATTGGAAATGTAATTGGAGACTGAAGATGTTTGCGGCAGAAAAGAATTTGGGAAGGATTTAGCAGGCTAGCTTCTGGAGACCAGTCAGTTCAAAAGTGAAAAGCAATTTCAATTTCCTTATAGTGGTTTTGTGATTGGGAAATTAAGTCCACCAAACTTATTCAACACAATTGTGGTCTTTGCATGAGAGAGACCCATGGTAGATTTCCAGGGGTGTCAGATATAGTCCTGGCAGGCCTAGTGGAGGGAAGTTCTCCTGGTTTTGCCAGGACCATGTCTAACTTTAGCCAGTGTCATCCACCCTCATGTTTCCTAAGCACTGCTACTGCAGGCCCACATTTATTTTCTGGCCTTATTTAACAATAGTTAACAGATCTCCACATTAACTTTATTAACTAATAAAACAAGGCCCACATCTGGAGATGTTAATCTGCAGTCCACTCAAACAAATTTCCCAGCAAGACAATCAAAGCAATTGAACATTAAAAAGACACCAGGCTTTGAACAACTAATCAAACGAACAAGCAAAAATACTTTTTTAATTTGACAAAGAGAACTAAAATTTAAGGATATTTTCACACTATCTTGATTTTAAAATCTTTATGAGCACGATGTATGAATAGTGCTCTCATGCCCCCGTCAAACAAAATATCAGTCAGCAAATCTCCTAGATAAACAGAAACTATTTACAACTTTAACTAAGGATGCATCCTGATGTGTTTAATATCTAAAGAGAGACAATTATAAAATACTTTTTTAAGTTTTTCCTCCTTCACCTTTATTATTGCCCTGCATTCTGAAAGACGGGGCGGGGTTAATGCCCAAAATCTTAAGACAAGCCCCAAATGCTGTCTAACCAATAAGAATGCACCGCAAGAAACTCAAATAATTTATTTGTTTGAAACAGTATAAAAAACACGACTCTAGAGTCATACCTCGCTCAGCTCAGATACTAAGATTGCTGCAGCCCTGACATTGCCATGCTTCCAGACTCTATCATCATCAGAATTTAACTATGTATAATTCTTAATTTCTATCGACATTCAGGTATAGCTAGGTTATCGTGGGTTTGGTGTGATTTGTGCTTTCTTTGTTAATCGTCAATATATACTAAGGTGAATTTAACAAACATTTAATTGATAAATTGTTTCTTAATGCCTTGGGTTTTATTGTAATGTTGTTTTAGTGTAATATTGACTGTGTAATTGTTTTGGTTGATTTTCTGAGTGTATTGTGAACGTATTGTGTGAATGCATGTTTAATAAATTCCGTTGTTTTGGTTAAATGCCTAGTAAGTATTCACTTGTGTAACAAACACGATTTATGAAGTTTACTTTAGATGAAGTAGTTGTGAGTTTATTATAACATGTAATTCTGGTGTCGTTTTCAGAGAGAGATCGAGAAAAGGTTTACATATTATAATAAATGTGAATATTCCAATAATAATTGGAACTCTGAAATACCAGATATCCATTTAAGAATAATAATATGTAATGGTACTACCCTACAGCACTAAATTAATAAATTTAAAAGAAAAATAAATAAAGGCAAGTCAAAGTTGGTGAATTAGGGTCTTAAATGTATTATAATGATGGGAGACTCACTGAGGGTTAGTATGACAGTGTTCTTGACTGCAATTTAAACTTGAGCACTGCTGATCACACTGTAATATTAGCTGCTTTCATGTTCACACAGGGCTATGTGTGACAAGGCATGCCAACTCATCACTCTTTTCACTGGAACTTAATAATTCTATCCCCTCGGGAAGTAACTTAAGGCTCCTGTGACCTACAAGATCCTTCATAAATGCAGGGGGATTGTCATATACCTATAGATCATTTGTGGAAAGTAGTAGAGTTTTTTTTATTTTTTTTATTTCTTAGCAGACGCCCTTATCCAGGGCAACTTACAATTGTTACAAGATATCACATTATTTCACATTATATAGATATCACTTTTTTAATACAATTACCCATTTATACTGGCGCAATCTAGGTAATGTACTTTGCTCAAGGGTACAGCAGCAGTGTCCTTCACCTGGGATTGAACCCATGACCCTCCGGTCAAGAGTCCAGAGCCCTAACCACTACTCCACACTGCTGTCCTACTACTCCACACTGCTGCCCTCTTTCACATAATAAACATTGGATATAAGAAAACTGTAACCAATGTTCGGGGGAACTTTAATCCACTAAAATTGGTTAAGCTAAACAGAAGAGGTGCCAAAAATTGAATGCAGAGATCTGCTGAAGGTGAGGTCTAAAAATGTCTTAAAATGATTGTGCCTATTAAAACCAGAAAACAATAAATGTTTTGTGTGTAGATCGAATCAATACAAAGCCAATCTTTCACAGAACACACTGATTTACATGTTGCTGCCCACACTTTGGCTACTGAGACTGGACATTTGTGGCTGATTTAAGCAGGTGCCTGCAGATTTCCTTTATAATTTGCTTGTATTGAAAAAGCACCCCTGTTCGGGATTTTAATGATCTTCCTTTTACTATGCTTCTTTGTTTATCTGTCTAACTTTTGGTAGACTGGTAAAATGTATGCTTTGTGGTTCTGTTGGAATAGTCAGTTTCACTAAGGATTTGTGAAGCTCTACAAGTAAATAAATATTCCATACTCCACTTTACTTGTGCAATACTTTTCTTATTGCACCGTGGTCTAAAATCTTTGAAAGGGTTCAAAATGTTAAACAGTGAGTAAATCTTAATGAAAATAGGCAGTATTTTAGGGTTACCACATTATCACAGATTTAAAGTTATTGTAGCTGACAAAATAATTCAGTAAATCATACTCATTTTGCACTTCCATGAGCTACATCGGTCTCAAACATGTATTTCATTTTTAACTCTTTACAAGCCTTCTAGGAAGTCTGTTTCTACTTTACTTTCTTGGTCATTTCACCCCTGCAGTATCTTCTGGGTCAAAGCACTTTACTGGATGAAAGGAAAGGTAGCTGATTGGGGGTGGGGACATTTTACCCTCCAGGTAAGACAGTATAAAGACAGTATAAAAGCATGACCTGCAGACCGAGATTTCTTTAACCTAGTGTACTTCCTGATATCATGTTCCAGATGTCAGCATTCAGAACTGGGCAGACACATGGCAAATGACATTTAATAGAGAAAAGTGTAAAGTACTGCACGCAGGCAATAAAAATGTGCATTATAAATATCATATGAAGAATTTGGAACAGAGGGAGACTGCCAAGTGTGTACCCACAGCTGAAGCTGGCAACCTTGCTGAGAGCCGCAAGAGACAACAGTGCCAGGTTAGCAAGTGCAATAAAAATAAAACTTCGGACAGCTGTGCCGTGCAGAAAGGCGGCGTGGGAAGTGCATTATCTGTGTTGATTGTGAACAGCCTTAGACTCAAAGTAAAGGAATACCCTTTTGTCGAAAAAAAGAAAAATAAATTAGTCTTTTTTTTAATAACTTCTTGTGCTGTGCGCTTCTGTAAAATGTTATTTTTTTTCTAAGTTTATTTATCTACGTTGTTCAGTTGCTTTTGCTCATCTGATAATAAACCGATTGCTGTTGAAAAGTTAAAAATGTATTGCTATCGTTTCAGTTTTATAAATATGTATATTGTATACCAATGTCTGTTCAGATGTTTATGTATTTACATTTTCTTGTTTTGATTTGTAAAATAAATCTTCATATATATATATATATATATATATATATATATATATATATATATATATATATATATATATATATATATACAGTATATATATATATTAGGTTGTTCAGATATTTATGTGACACGCAATAAAAATAAAAAAAAATTACATCCGACTCTTTCTCGATAATCTGATAATCTTTGGCTCCTGACCAAATTCTTCGGTGCACATTGCAACTCTTGAGCCCTTTTCATAAAACGATTTGTGCTGAATCGCAGTTTGCAGGCCTCGCATATTAACATTTGGGTTTCATAAAACTTTTGCAGGGCTGCAACATTGCCAATTTGACTGAAACTGCGACAGCGAGACAGCAACCATAAGTAGCAATTTTCATCACAAATCCTGTTTGGACACACCCTGCAGCTCATACAAATGGCTGGCTATTGATATGGGAGCAAAATGATATACAGAACAGGTTAAAGAAAGCTGGACAAGGGAAATAATGTATCAGATGTCAAAGTGGATATGAGAATGGCAGTGATGAAGCCAATTTTCTTGAAAATAATAAAAGTCGACCGGACAATTCCATCAATGCATTTAAAAAATCTGGAATTGATGATGCGATCTGCAACTCAGAGGCAGTGTAAACTGCACCTGCTACTGTAGTAAGACTTTTTTTAACAAGGGTTTAAATAGCAGTCAAAATTGTTTGTGTCAGACTTGTTAGAAACTCTGTAAAAAAATGGTTGATTGTTATTGTCGATATGTTGTAGATATGGCGACTATTGCTGCAGGCATCATGCAGGTATCGCAAAGTCCATAGACAAAACAAAAAGTTAAAATAAATTAGTTCTGCACCGTAAAAGCGGAGCTGATTTTGCCAGTGCTTGCTAGTCTGTTAACCAGTTTGAAATTATTTTGAAACAAATAAAAGCATTTTCGTTTCGGCTTTGTTGTTAAAGATTTCACATGTGGCATTACTGCCCTACAATTACTGCATAGTAGTACTGTGATCATTCCACTGTGTTATGTTGTGAACCATAGCTAAGTTTTAAAACTGGGAGATAGCAAATGCTTATCGTAAAAGTTTACTGGTACCTTAAAATGAAGAGCCATATAAGGACAATAAATACTCTAACTGAATAGAAGGAGTTTATTGGTACCTTAAAATGAAGAGCCATATAAAAAGCGATAAATACTGTAACTGAATAGAAGGCCTTCTTTATTGTTCTCAAGTTGCAGCAATTACATTGTAGCTGCTATAAAGAGTTACTGTAAATGAGAGCAGACATATTTAGCCAACAATTTCAACATTTATTTTGAATGTTTTTGGAATTAAATATAAATGCAAAACTGTGACTTTTTTTGGTGAGCGTGCAAAGTGAAAAAATCCCCAAGGTAGCAAATCTGTCAAATTTAATGGCAGCCAAAATTTCCCATTATCGGTATATATTAACTTAAAACAAATCTTTCTGCTGACACCTCCAGGCATGTCAAAGTTTGTAGATGGCGCTGTGCATTTGACTAGTGCCTTTTAAGCTTGCATATATTTTGGATGAAGTCGCTGCCATCTGGTAATGTTTGTTGTTTATCAGCTTACAGCGTGGTGTGCACGTTAGTAAGTGTTGGTCTGTCGGTAAACTGTAACTTGCAGTGTTAAGTTTGCTCTTATTACGAAGGATTGGTACCACAGACTAGAGGAAGGGGCACGGCCCAACAAGTTTGAGAATATATTCTCTGATATTAAAATGACAAAAGTAGGAAATGCTATATTAGGGTTTTAACCTAACTCTGCATTCCTCCCACCCTCTTACAAGCAGTGGAAAGGACAAGGCAACACAAGCAACCTCAGACAGCCATCATTATTTTTATTATTATTATTTGTTTATTTAGCAGATGCCTTTATCCAAGGCGACTTACAGAGACTAGGGTGTGTGAACTATACATCAGCTGCAGAGTCACTTACAACAACGTCTCACCCTAAAGGCGGAGCACAAGGAGGTTAAAGTGACTTGCTGAGAGTCACACAGCGAGTCAGTGAGTGAGCGGGATTTAAACCGGGGACCTCCTGGTTACAAGCGCTTTCTTTAACCACTGGACCATACAGCCTCCTATCAGTACAGTAGGTGTAGACAATTTTGTTTGCCCAATTATTACCTGTATCCTCGGCTCCAGCGCTCGCAACCCCCAGCCGACTCGGGAAATGGCGGCTTGAACACGCATCCTCTGAAAAGTCCTCCTGCCAATCCGCCTTTTTTTGCACTGTAGATCCACAGCGAGGCCACCAGACCTATAGTGCGGGAGGACAACACAGATCCAATGGCTCCACTGCAGAACCACAGGCACTCTATCGGCCACAGGGGTCGCTGATGCATGGTGTACCGTGGATTCCCCTGCCGACCTAAGCTCTCCCTACCGGGCAGCGCTTCCACCAGTGTCGCCGCCCCTAAGAACCCCGGTCACAGTCGGCTGTGACATAGCCTGGTCATAGCCTGCTATCTCCAGGCTATAGAGCATCCTGCACTCCACGCAGAGTGCCTTTACTGGATGTGCCACCCGGGAACCCCTACAGCAGCATCAGAAAGGAAAGAGTATTTAGGGACTGGTCAACTCCTTTTGTTACATATACAGATGCTGAATGAATATCAAAGTACCGACTGCTGGGGGCTCCTGAGTGGAGCATCCGGTAAAGGCACCAGCGTGGAGTGCAGGATGCTCTATGGCCTGGAGATCGCCCGTTCGAAGTCCAGGTTATTCCACTGCCAACTGTGGACGGGAGTTCCAAGGGCGGCACACAATTGGCGCGCTGCCGGGTGGGGGGCCTAGGTCGGCCACGGTGTCCTTGGCTTAACGTGCACCAGCGACCCCTGTAGACTGGCTTGCGGGCCTGCTTGTAAGTTGCCCAGAGCTGTGTGGTCCTCCAACGCTGTACCTCTGAGGTAGCTGCATGGCGGACCTGCAGAGTGAAAAGAAGCGGACGGCTGACGGCACACATTTCGGAGGACGCGTGTGTCCATCTTTGTCTCTCCTGAGTCAGCGCGGGGGTGGCAGCGGAGAGCCGGGTTTGATATAAAAAAAATAATTGGGCTTTCCAAATTGGGGAGAAAGCGAGAAAAAATAATTGCAGATTCCACCAATCAGAGGGTTCCATACAGTACTCGTAGCGATCCCGCCCTCTGGCAGACTGGTATACAGAACAGGTTAAAGAAGCGCTGGACAAGGGAAATAATGTGTCAGATGTCAAAGTCGATATGAGAATGGCAGTGATGAAGCCAATTTTCTTGAAAATAATAAAAGTCGACCAGACAATTCCATCAATGCATTTAAAAAATCTGGAATTGATGATGCGATCTGCAACTCAGAGGCAGTGTAAACTGCACCTGCTACTGTAGTAAGACTTTTTTTAACAAGGGTTTAAATAGCAGTCAAAATTGTTTGTGTCAGACTTGTTAGAAACTCTGTAAAAAAAATGGTTGATTGTTATTGTCGATATGTTGTAGATATGACGACTATTGCTGCAGGCATCATGCAGGTATCGCAAACCCCATAGACAAAACAAAACGTTAAAATAAATTAGTTCTGCACCGTAAAACGGAGCTGATTTTGCCAGTGCTTGCTAGTCTGTTAACCAGTTTGAAATTATTTTGAAACAAATAAAAGCATTTTCGTTTCGGCTTTGTTGTTAAAGATTTCACATGTGGCATTACTGCCCTACAATTACTGCATAGTAGTACTGTGATCATTCCACTGTGTTATGTTGTGAACCATAGCTAAGTTTTAAAACTGGGAGATAGCAAATGCTTATCGTAAAAGTTTACTGGTACCTTAAAATGAAGAGCCATATAAGGACAATAAATACTCTAACTGAATAGAAGGAGTTTATTGGTACCTTAAAATGAAGAGCCATATAAAAACGATAAATACTGTAACTGAATAGAAGGCCTTCTTTATTGTTCTCCAAGTTGCAGCAATTACATTGTAGCTGCTATAAAGAGTTACTGTAAATGAGAGCAGACATATTTAGCCAACATATTTCAACATTTATTTTGAATGTTTTGGAATTAAATATAAATGCAAAACTGTGACTTTTTTGGTGAACGTGCAAAGTGAAAAAATCCCCAAGGTAGCAAATCTGTCAAATTTAATGGCAGCCAAAATTTCCCATTATACGGTATATATTAACTTAAAACAAATCTTTCTGCTGACACCTCCAGGCATGTCAAAGTTTGTAGATGACGCTGTGCATTTGACTAGTGCCTTTTAAGCTTGCATATATTTTGGATGAAGTCCGCTGCCATCTGGTAATGTTTGTTGTTTATCAGCTTACAACGTGGTGTGCACGTTAGTAAGTGTTGGTCACAATCGGTAAACTGTAACTTGCAGTGTTAAGTTTGCTCTTATTACGAAGGATCGGTACCACAGACTAGAGGAAGGGGGCACGGCCCAACAAGTTTGAGAATATATTGACTGATATTAAAATGACAAAAGTAGGGAAATGCTATATTAGGGTTTTTAACCCTAACTCTGCATTCTCTCCCACCCTCTTACAAGCAGTGGAAAGGACAAGGCAACACAAGCAACCTCAGACAGCCATCATTATTTTTATTATTATTATTTGTTTATTTAGCAGATGCCTTTATCCAAGGCGACTTACAGAGACTAGGGTGTGTGAACTATACATCAGCTGCAGAGTTACTTACAACAACGTCTCACCCTAAAGACGGAGCACAAGGAGGTTAAGTGACTTGCTGAGAGTCACACAGCGAGTCAGTGAGTGAGCCGGGATTTAAACCGGGACCTCCTGGTTACAAGCGCTTTCTTTAACCACTGGACCATACAGCCTCCTATCAGTACAGTAGGTGTAGACAATTTTGATTGCCCAATTATTACCTGTATCCTCGGCTCATCGCCGCAACCAGCCGACTCGGGAAATGGCGGCTTGAACACGCATCCTCCGAAAAGTCCTCCTGCCAATCCACCTTTTTTTGCACTGTATTATTATTTGTTTATTTAGCAGACGCCTTTATCCAAGGCGACTTACAGAGACTAGGGTGTGTGAACTATGCATCAGCTGCAGAGTCACTTACAATTACATCTCACCTGAAAGACGGAGCACAAGGAGGTTAAGTGACTTGCTCAGGGTCACACAATGAGTCAGTGGCTGAGGTGGGATTTGAACCGGGGATCTCCTGGTTACAAGCCCTTTTCTTTAAACACTAGACCACACAGCCCCACTGTAGATCCACAGCGAGGCCACCAGACCTATAGTGCCGGAGGACAACACAGATCCGACGGCTCCACTGCAGAACCACAGGCACTCTATCGGCCACAGGGGTCGCTGATGCATGGTGTACCGTGGATTCCCCTGCCGACCTAAGCTCTCCCTACCCGGGCAGCGCTCCGCCAATTGTGCGCCGCCCCCTAAGAACCCCCGGTCACAGTCGGCTGTGACATAGCCTGGACATAGGCCACGCGGAGCACCTTTACTGGATGCGCCACCCGGGAACCCCTACAGCAGCATCAGAAAGGAAAGAGTATTTAGGGACTGGTCAACTCCTTTTGTTACATATACAGATGCTGAATGAATATCAAAGTACCGACTGCTGGGGGGCTCCTTAGTGGAGCATCCGGTAAAGGCACTCGGCGTGGAGTGCAGGATGCGCCCTATGGCCTGGAGATCGCCCGTTCGAGTCCAGGTTATTCCACTGCCGACTGTGGACGGGAGTTCCCAAGGGGCGGCGCACAATTGGCCAAGCGCTGCCCGGGTGGGGAGGGCCTAGGTCAGCCACGGTGTCCTCGACTCAACGTGCACCAGCGACCCCTGTAGACTGGCTTGATGGCCTGCTTGTAAGTTGCCCAGAGCTGTGTGGTCCTCCAACGCTGTACCTCTGAGGTAGCTGCATGGCGGACCTGCAGAGTGAAAAGAAGTGGACGGCTGACGGCACACATTTCGGAGGACGCGTGTGAATCGTTTGAATTAAGATAGTTTCTTTAATAAGTCATTTTTGTTGTCTCCAGCAGTTGTTTTAGTTTTCATTCTGTAATGCTACATTTTCTTTTAAACTGCAAGGCAGTAAAGAAAACACATATACACACACACAAACACACACACACACACACAAACACAAACACACAACAGCAAGGTTGTGAGGGTAAAATAGCAGTCACCATGGCAGCGCATGTAACTGCTTTTAAACAGCGCACTGAGAAGGCGGGCTGCAATAAGCCAGGGGAAACCACTCAACAGCGGGGCCAGCACAGCTGGGTCCAGGTGGAAGTCACGCTTGTATTATTTTTATTTCTAAACTGCAAGGCAGTAAAGAAACGAATACATACACACTCCACAGCAAGCTGTGTGGGTAAAAATAATAGTTACCACGGCAACGCAGGTAACTGATTTTGTTTTGTTTTTACCAGCCCACCGAGTAGGCGGGCTGAAACAAGCCAGCGTAAGCATCTCAACAGCGGGCACAGCATAGCTGGGTCCCGATGGAGGAATCACGCTTGTATTATTTTTTATTTCTAAACTGCAAGGCAGTGAAATAAAACCACACTTACACGCACACAACAGCAAGCTGTGAGGGTAATACAGCAGACACCACGCAACGTGGGTGAACTGAATTTTTAAGCGCACCGAGAGGGTGGACTGAGGCAGTCCAGCAGAGTCAGCTCCACAGCGAGGCCCAGCAAGCTGCAATAGCAGAGGAAAACACAAAACAGCGATCGCTGTAAGGTTTTAAGCAGACTGCAATAACAAAGCGATGTAGGCTGTTACACAGAAAAAGAGTAAACACAGCATAGTAACTGGTCAGGGTTGTCTAGCCTGGACTAATAGCAGTCACACGACCGCGGCAGCTCGTATCCTACAGCGTTGCAGGCCGTACAGGGATGGGACCTGGATATGGGCCTGACTGTGCATTAGCACTGAGGCACTGCTCGCACTATGTTGAACACTGGTAAGTGTTAACATAGTGTGTACACTCACTAGCGTTACAGCAAGGTATTAACACTGCGCACTGTGCGCCGAGTACCGTGGGCACATAGTGCACCGCGTACTGTGCCGTATGAGCACTAGTGTAGAACCAGTTTACGTATGCACCGTGCACTATGTACACCGCGTGCAACGTGTATGCTGAGCCCCGTGTGCACTGAGTATCCTGTTTCACAGGTACTGTGCAGCACCGTGAGCTATGCGCCAGGTTGAGCAGTGCTTACGCAACGAGAGCAATGTGCACCGCATGCACTGCTTGACCCGTGTTTCCGAAGCACCGTGCGCACTGAGCACCGTACACTATGGCACCGTGCGTAACCGCACTAGAGTGGTAGAGGTAGTAGCACTTACACACCACGTGCACTGTGCGTACCGAGCACTGTGCACACCGAGTACTGGGGCACTACGCACACTGCATACTGTGCAACACTGTTGTGCACTACCACGGAAGCACTGGTACCGATCACTGCTTGTTATGTAGTAAGCAGTGCTTACGCAACGAGCGCAATGTGCACCGTGTGTACTGCTTGCCCTGTGAGTTCCAAGCCGTCGCGCAGTGTGTACCGCACACTATGTGAACTGCGCGCATCGCGCGCACCATCGCGTAACTGCACTAGAGAGGTAGAGGTACTAGCACTTGCGCACAACGCACTGTGCGCACCGAGCACACCGCGCATTGGGGTACTACACGCACACCACGCATCGCGGCGACGCTATCATGCACTCCTGCTGAGATGCTGGAGTATATGTTGCGTGCGCTGAGGACTTGTGCACCAAGATAGAAATATCACAGGCTATGCATGCTCCGCGGTACCACAGCACCGGGAGGCCGCCACGCAAAGTGCGCATTCTGACCGCGTGGTCAACACACACACCTGGTCAGCGAAGCGTGTACCGGGAGACGAGGGCGAAGCCGCGGTGAGTGAGTTTAAGCAGACAATAAAATATTATATATCTATATCAGAAAGATAGAGAAAGAGAGTACACCGTTAGATTACACAACCCGACTCACCGCAGTGGTCTGGCTCGGCCGGGCGGCTCCACTCGACAACTGCGATACGACAAGGCCTAGCCCGTGGAGGAGAGCGGCTGGCGGTCACTTGACAGCGGGGATACGGCCAGGCCTGGCCCCCGAGGAGGACATGTGTACTCAAGAAGAAAAGACAACCATTCGCGGATGACTGCACAGACAGTCGCCACATACGACAGACAGATATAAAGAGCGGGCTACCACGCAAGCGGGAGGCCACTGAAAGACAGAAAGATAAAGGACTCTGTCTTTTAAGTCGTTGATTCCAGGAAAGCAGCAAGCCAGCTTTCAGCACGAATGCCAGGGAAATACAACTGACTCGAATCGACTTGAAAAGTTCTAGCAACGCTCCAGCTCAACACAGAGGTCTTACCTTACCGCCTTGAGAAGGAAAAGTCCTATGAGTGACGGTTTTATACCCTCGGTGGGCGGGACCAAGTGCATCATCCCAGGAAGGGGCCTTCAGCAGCTCTGGTATAGAGAGCTCAGCAATACCTACCTCAAGGGCAGGAATATCCCATGCATAATGTTGGTGGTCGTCTTCGAATTGAAAGGGAACAGTTTACTGTGCTCGCACCAAGATTGAAGCTATAGTGATTAACGACTATAATGAACAGGGACCTAAAATCCACTCTTCTGAAAAGGACTGTGGTAACCAACAATAAATGTAACCCAAGCATTAGATATGTCCTGTATATGTGCAAATTAATTTGTTCCAGAATATTTTTTTCATAAAAGTTACTATTCTAAATTAAAAGTATGCAAAATGATAGAGTAAAAAAGTAGTACATATGGTTATAACATAGAGTTAAACTTGAATTGGAAAAGAAAGGTGCAGTGCCTGTGCAGCAGTCAGTGGTTGTTATTTTGTGTTAGTTTAATGTGAAAACAGTAATAATGATAAAAACACTACTTTCAAGTAAGAAAGGGGGCATTATGTTGCCCGACCGTCTCAGATTTTGCGAGAAAAATTGTCTGGGGTTTCAGGCTCGCTGAGTTCAGAAGTGCTAATCTTTTAATTTTTTATTTGCGCTTTGAGCTGTGACCTGGCAAAGGTCATACTAAAGTGAAAAGTGACCGTGACCAGAAAAATCACCCTGGGCTCAACTTAGACCCTCGTAGCACCTCGCTCGGGCTTGGAGTTCCCTGTCCGTCTTCTCTGACGATCCCTCACAATGTTTAAAACACACACCGAGGAGGCATAGTTTCTTTTATTTCTGTCAAAGAATAATAAAAACATCTATAAAGTTTGAGTAATATGTGGTCCCAAATTATTGTGCTCCATGGTTAGTTATTAACCTTATACTCAATGGTATTGACATTTGAGGTACCTCAAAGTCATAAAGGTGAATGTACTTAATCTACTTACATTTTTTACAGGATAAAATACAACATACAAACCAATTGAGTTGTAACATAACATTTACAGGGGTGTCTATTATATAACATTGGGGAAATGCGCAAAGCTTTACTCTAATTGTTATTAGCAATTTGTTTTCTAGATAAAAAACACTGGTTAATAAAACAAACTACAAATAAAACTTAAGAATATGTTGTATTGCTGTAAATTGTTCATTTCAGGGTTTTTTTTTCTTTCCAAAAATAGTATTAATGAAACAAGTTTTATTAATTTCCCCCCATTGTCTCAAGCCTGAACACCCAAACCTCATCTGAAAATTTAGACCCTAATGCTGCTCCTACAAAGTTTTCAATGCAGTCAGGAAAAACATAGCAAAGTAAAATTTGGATTATACCCTTACAGCTTGGATTGAATTTAAATATAAATTCAACAGCAGACTTTTTTATTGGGGGAGGGGGGGATAACAGAAATCATGATATTTTGTTGTTAATTCCAAACCTGCAAAAATGTGATCTTGGCAGACTGACTTATTGGGAGAGCTGTTCAAATGAAGTAATGTTGTTGTCAACATATAGGTCTTTAAGAGACCACTTCTATGTCGAATGCGAAAGGCCTGGTCCCCTAGTGAAGGTGGAAGCAAGTGGTTTGCATCAACAGGGGCGTACATGGACTACAGGCGAAGTGCTGTCTAAACTGAGTCCAAATCCTGAGGGACAGCCTTAGTGGTTTAGTAGTGCACCAGGAGGTGCATAGAGGAAGGGCAGGTAGATAAGAAGACTGGCAGGAAATGCTTCCATCTGCAACCAAGCTGGAGGTGGGATTGCATCCAGTAGGAAATGCTATGAATGTTAATTGCCCAGTGTGCCAGGATAGCATTGTGGGCCCAGGTGTTATTGGCAGAGAAGCAAACTACAGTTTAAGTTTTAATAAGCAAACAAAAATACAAAACCTAAAAAGACACACAAGCCAAAATAAAGGTTTAAACAAACACAAAAATACTGTTCAAGCCAAGCAGCCTTCACCAAACATTTACAAATAATACCACAGTAACACACAAGTACACAGGTTCACTCACCAAAAAAACTCTCAAACAATGGAAAATTTTTCCCCCTTTTATACCAGGTGGCAGGAGCCTAATTAATCAATTATTCAATAAAGGCTCCAGCCACATTCTCACATGTTCTTGGCAAGGATAAGAAATTAACCCCATCCCTGCCAACCACCACCAAAACACCACAAACAATATTTACAGGCAGGGCCCTGCCCTGCCACACCCAGTAATAAAGTTGAAAGTTTGGGAGTGCATGTCCCCCTAATGGTTTTGGTCTTTGAAAGAAGGCTCTGAGGATCTGGGGAGACTTTTTTATTTCAAATGAAAAAGAGATAATTTGGTCAAAGGCTTTAGTAATGAATACTGGAGTAATTTCAATAAGATATAGACATTTAGGGAGGGATTTCATCTTAACAGTTAATTTGGCCAACCAGAGAGAGGCAGAGTAGACCAACAGATAAAGTCCTGCTTGGTATGCTCCAGTAGAGATGAACATTTTGATTTAAAAAGATTGGCGTCAGGGAGAGTAACTGTGACTCCTAAATTGTGAAACTATTGGCCGCAACTTAAAGGGGAAATCAGAGAGGGGATAGTTTTGAGCAGCTGGTTATTAAGAAATAATTAACTTTTGTTCAGGTTGAGTTTATATCCAGAAAGCTTGCCAATTTGTTCTATAATAGAAAGGACATGGGGAAAGGAAAAGAAGCTGTGTCTGTAAGGGGTCATCCAAAATGAACATCAAGTATAAGAAGTGTACATAGTGTACTCTCTCAAGACACCCCACCCCTCCACCCCCAAAAAAATGCATACATTCAAAATGTTGAATGCAGAAGCAGGCCCTATGTTTTCAAAATGTAATTACTCACCATAGTAAAATGAAAATAGTCACTTTTAACTTGTCTACTGTATCCTATATTGTACACAAACATGTAGAAATTGCATAATTTGAGCACCGGTTCAAAATGTGATAATCTTTTATCCCTTACGGGTTCAAAATGTGATAATCTTTTATACCCTTTGACCGCTTTGAGAAAATGATTAAATTATATTGGATGGCCATCAAGGTAAATAACCATATGATCAGCATGGGAGGAAACCCTTTGCTCCTGCCCATCCCAAATCACCTATGATATGGATGATGTCACTGGCCAGGCTGTTATAACCAGGAAGAGACACAGATGCAGAGAAGGCAAGTTTAACAGCTGGTGCACATGCTTAATACATAAATAAAAACGGTACAAACACTTTAGAAAACACAGTTGACAAAATAAACGGCACAAGGGTCAAACAAAAGGCTACACAAAAATCACTTAAACGTAAACAAACAGGACATGGACATAGCAACATGAAACACCTCCACTGACATTAAATCCAACACTAACCCTTTCAACACCCATGATCACCTTAGTTACACACATGGGTTTTTGCAGGAGGATTTTAATTCCCTCCCACACAATATCCCCCCACTACCACATCACCCCTGACAGATTCTGACTACTAGGGAAATTGAGAGGGGCTCAATGGCAATAATTAAGGGAAGATGGGAAAGGGGCAACCTTGCCTAGTTCTGCGATGGAGTGATAACTATTTGGACGATATGAACTAATAAACGTTCATGTATTATCATATTCAGGGAATATGTCCCACAGGCTCCTCCATGTCTGCCCTGGTTTGGGGTCAATTGAAGGAATATCTCGGTTATCAAAAAATAAATAAAAGGGGATCCGCTGGAGATTCAGAAGTGTAGAGGGTTGAATAAAAATTCTGAAATTAATCATTTATTTCCTGCTGGTTCACAGTGGTTGAGCCAGATTATGTGTTAATCTATGTAATTGATTTTATATCAGAAGACTGACAGTGCACTTCTTATTAATTTGGGCAGAATACTGGATTACGTTCCCATAATGATAGGCATTCAGGGTATAGTCAAACCAATTTCTCTTAAATATAATACATTTAAAATATGCAATAATTTGTAATTTTTTCAAATCATCCAACACTCCAAAAGGAAAAAGGACACACAGCTCAGCCTCCTTGCCACCTTGCCACGCCTCCCTTGGGAGGCTCCATAGTTTGAGAACCGCTGCCTTATAGCAATGTATCCAATATAAACTAGATACAAATTCAAATATATGCTTACCTTCCAGTATATAGAAGTGTAGTGTAGGATATATTGAAAATAAGAACTGTCTTCAAAAGGCAGAGACTTCTGGATACGACCAAACAGCAATCAATTTTTTCAGAGACCCTCAGAGCATGGACCACGTCAGCTTGCAAGATCAAGTTCAATGGTGGTGAATGGGGTCTTGCTCTGGGCTTATATAGGATTTTCCCTCCATTGAATACATCAGGAGTCCCAATTAAATCTGATTATCAATCTGTCTTGACAGTTCTTATCTTTTAGTTATTGATATATTCTAAAAGGATCCGGTCAGCTCTTTTTAAAACTAATTGTTATATAAAAAACATTCAAAATTATTTGGCTATAACTCCTTTCCAAAATATTGGAACATGATCTCATGGTTCTCATTTTCAACCCCTCCTTTCCCTAAAATGTAGGTGAACCAAAGTTCACAGGATCCTTTCTGTAATACAAGTTTATATGTGTATTAAAATAGAGGTTGTTTTATATGTATAACTTCAACTTTGTGTTTGATTATATTAACCTGGGTCTACAATATATCTCTGAACAGCATATTATACTACCTTTTCAATTTGTTGTCAATGGGCCAGTTTAATTTCATATACAAATGTGTTAACAGGATATTGGACAAAGACTGTAGGGGTTTATCATACACCTTTTGAATAAAACCACAAAGCATACAGTGGTTAGTTCAGTTATTTTCATTTAAATTTAGACTATAATTAACATGTTAAAATATAATAGCCTTATGTTTAACTGCACCCTGCTTGGACTAAGCCTGACCTCTCTGTTTCAAAAAATTCACCTGCACAAGCAGGTTTCGGACACCCTGTTTACTTGCCAAGACTATTGTTTTAATTAATATGAAACTCTACTGTAAGTGCTTTTCCAAATTCACCACATGAAGTCATTTTTGGCTCACAAACATCATCCCAATTAAAGACGCTACCTTTCTGATAAGAAATGATACTGCAGACAACTTTTCTAATTTAAATGAAATGCTCGCTTTGGCTGCCAAGTTTTAATTAATTTCTATAATATTATGAAGAGAACGGACATTACCCCATATACTCCCTTATTCTGGTACCAAAAGGTATTTCAATAGTTAACTTTGCTCATTATAGAAAGGGCCTTGGCTTTTATCCCTTTACGGTCCTATGTCGGACCTGGTCCAACATTGCAATTTTCCTTTCGGTCCAATGTCAGACCCTGTCCAACATCATCAAAAGACGTAAAAACAGGTCTCTAGTTGTTTTTCTCCGGAAAAAGCCGAAAACCATTCAATGGCGAAAGTGAGACCTATAGGAGCCGAGAGAAGCCGAGGGGGCGTATCTCATGAATACTGATAGACCCGACACCACATAGATAACACGGACATACACAAACAGCAAAATAGCTGCTTCCGCATCCAGCACTCAAAGAATATCACAGACATTTGCAGAACTTTTTGAGATGTTATAGTAGTAAAATAACAACTTGGATCGCATTATTGAGGAGTTTGGTGATAAAACGAGTGATCAAGAGATGATTTATCGGTATGTACTATTATTACGAGTTATTTGAAAAATATAGCGAACGAGGGGTGGGGCGGTGCTGGAGATGCAGTACTGAGTGTCCTGTTGATATGCAGTGCCTTTTAAACCTGTTTTACTGTGAAAAAATACTTTTAAACAGCGCATCTAAAATAAACTGTGCATGTGAAAATAAATTGGACCGGACGCGCATGAGACGTGCTGAATAAATGGACCGCTAAGGGTTAAATCACTGATCACCAAAAATTCCCTCTTTGTCAGCCAAAACCAATTAGTCATCTCCAACACTGCTATTACTACAGGCATGTAGGGACAAGATCACAAAATGAGTTGTTTTCCTTCAACAAGTACTCTATACTAAAGTTATTGAAAACAGTTTATACTTTATTGTCTGATATTCAACTTTAACAGTTCCTCTGTTTTTTATGGTAGTAAAACGTTTATATAAACTGAACATTTATATTCTTTAGTTTAATTTATATTGTAATGTCTAAAATACTTTTTATTTTGTTGAAGACAGAAATTGAACTCATTTTAAATTGATTAAATTAAATGCTCGCTCCTGCTTTTTACAGTCTATTTGTATTACAGTAGAGCCTTAACCCTTTGAGTAGTACAAACGTACAAATGCGTTCACTGCTCTCTGGTCCCCAGGGAGTGCTGAGCGTGCGGTACATTCTTCAACTTTGAACTTGAATTACTGAGCCTAGAAAACTTCTGATAACAAGATATTGTAACACTAGGTTTCTGTAACACCTTTTATTGGTCTCTTGCACTCTCTTCTAAATATTGACTGAATTACACACAATAAACCATCACAAAAATGACACAAATGACACATCACATCAGCGACAAGAGGCGGTGCCAAGCTCTGTGCATTGCTCCATGCAAGGAGTATCATGCAGCTGAAGCATTAGACACTCTCACTCCCTCCCCCCACAACCTGTTTACCCGGATATGATTTATTTGTGTGTCTCTCTCCTCTAGTTCAGTCTTTTTTTTTTGTTAGGAGGTGTTGTTGTGGCTATTCCACCCCATTGTTTATTGTTTATTGTCTACCTGTTATTTTTTATTCAAAACCTTTCCCTATGACAAAATAAAACATTATATATTTTTGTTTTATTTATTTACAGATCTGCTAATAATATTTTCTACTGGTTTTATATTCTTTAAAACACATAACAGTCATTACAATATTTTTTGCAGTTTCACAAATGTTCAATTTGTATCACAAAGATCGTCCTGCTTCCAGTAGCGGTGACAGTCTTTAAAAGAATAATACCCGCAAAAACTTAAATCTTGTTAGCTGGGCTCCCATCTCTACATTCTCATTCCCATCGTCAGTGGGCAAACACATTTGAACTGAATCTGGGTCCATCAAAGAACGACTTTGAAGGGTTGAATAAAATATCATGTACTGTTTCTTGCACAGTGATATGAAAAATATAACTATGTACGCATGAGCTATGGGGGACACAGATAAGTAAGTCAGCACTTTGCTAAACATAACAAGGACATCATCCTTTGGCTGTGTGCCAAGAACATCTTGTGATACTTTGTTTCCTTTTAAGATGAATATACGTTCTGCTGCACGTTATCTTGTCTTGTTTGTGCACCAGTATATATATATATATATATATATATATATATATATATATATATATATATATATATATATATATATATATATATTTTGTTGTTGAATGTGTACATATCAGAGAATCATTTACAAACTGCCTGTGTTTGCTTCTCTCTAGAATTCTGCTTAATAAAGCCATATTGCTTCATCTTTGTTTAAATTTTGGGTCCCTACAATTTGGCGTAGTTGGCAGGATACTGCACTGCAGTCAGAGATGTTTCTGGTGTTTTGCGATGTGCTTTGTCACAGTAAATACAGTGTGAGTAATAGCGATTCTATTATTAAAATAATCTTTTGACTGTGTTGCAGTATCAGTAATTTAAGTGGGACTTCCCTAGAGTTGTGGTAGTAATTGGTTTTGTTGTGTCAAGTGACAAAAGGAATCCGCAGCACGTTGTGCTGGGGTCGTGGGTTTAGAGACGGTCTGCTGAGAGTTGCTCAGTAGAGGTCTCCCCATGGGTAAGAAATCTGCAGCACGTTGTGCTGAGGTTGTGGGGTTAGAGACGGTCTATGGAGAATTGCTCAGTATAGGTCTACCTGCAGGGCGGTGAATGATTGATGAATATACAGTATGTTTGTCTGTTAATAATATATGGTTGTATATGTATTAGGCGTCTAAAAGGGTCAGTGTATTGGTAACGTTACTAGACACTTATTGAATCTGTATTGGATTAGGTGCGGACGTCACTCGGACATTGTCCTACAGACCTACCCACTCTTAATAACCAATCCAAGTCAATAAAGGGATTTTCAGTATAGTGTTGATCGGTTTCACAGTCACCTTAAGGTAACAGGATAAACCTTGCCGTTAACTGCTTACCAAAGTGGGGTGGATAAAGGGTATTTGAGCGATAAACCCCAGTTAAGGCTAATAAGTGCACATACAAACATGTAAATTTAATGTGCAAGGAAATGAAACCACTTATAAAAGTATACACACAGAGAGGAAGGGCTTTTGCTTTCTTAGAATAATATTGGAGCAATATATTGGTAAGGCTTACTCAAGAGTTTTGCGTGTATATGTCTGTGACAAAGAGAGAGTGAACTCTTGTTTTAGATCTCCCTCCCGACCGGTGAGGATGCTGGGGAGGAGGAGCAGGCAGAGCCGCGGTGCGCAACGTCACAGACCCGGTCGGGAAGCGAGGTGGCAATCACGCATTGGTTGACGGCGGTCGCCCTCGCTGACCAATGGGGACGGACGGGGTGTACAAAGGGGGCGTGGCCCAGGGTTCTGTTCCTTCTGGCAAGGTACAGTGTGAGAGAGAGAGAGAGAGAGAGAGAGAGAGAGAGAGAGAGAGAGAGAGAGAGAGAGAGAGACTGCAAGACTGCAAGAGAAACGAGGGGAATTATAAGCGGGGAAAAGGAATAAAAGGAGTGTTATTGTGTTTTGTGGATATACCTGCTAACCCCTCACCCTTTGTCTGTCCATAGAGCACTAACGGACGCCCGGGAATACAGCGGAGGAGCTTGGACCGAAGTGCGGACTGTTTACCGTGGTGCCCCGTTTGGATTGAGGGGAGACGGACTGTGTTTTTGTTGAGTTTATTGTTTTTGGTTTCGTTTTCGTTTGGGACTGCAACCCTTTTCCTTTTTATTTGTCGGGTTACACATTGTTGCGTATCCTGGCGTTCTCATTATTGTTTGCCGGGTTACACATTGTTGTGTATCCCGGCGTCCTTTATTATTTGAATTATTGGGCAAAATAAAGCCGGGCGTGAAGTAAACGAACCTGGACTGGTTGTCAGTCATTTTTACACCACCCACTTAGCCAACCTGTCACAATGTCTAAGTGTAGTTTGGTTTTCTTTAGAAAGAAAACAAATATTTTTGGAGATCTGTACATCTGAAACACTGTGAAAAGTAATTGTGCGTAAAGGTAATTCTGTTCAAAACAATTTAAGGAAAAATGTTAAGGTTTTATCAAAGTATACTGGTAATGTTTAAATGATTATAAGTGAAGCCAGGCATGGTTTTATTCTAATGTTGTTGCATGAATTAGGATAGTAAGTTTTAAATTACAAATTAGCATCTGTTACAATATGAATCACGGATTGAAAAATGAAAAATGAGGAAGGTAACATTTCAGGCATGGATGTTATGGGAACAAGACGTTACACAATCGATCTCAGAGCTAGAATGAGCTACAAAGATTTCAACTCTGCAGCAACAGGTGGCGGAGACACAGTGAGTTGGGTGGATATAATCCACATTAGGATATAATATGTTTTATGTTTATCACAATTCATGTTTTACTGAGCTTCTTGTGAGTTTGTTTTTCAGTCGGTCAAATGCAGTATCTGCATACACAGGAGAGGTGATGATAGCTAGATTCATGTGATGATTGAACCATAAATAAGATTGAAAATAAAATAGGAGTGTTGGCACGAGGGATTGACAGTACAATACAGAACAGACGCTGAGTTAATGGCAATACCAGGGCAGTAAGCCAAAGGGTGGCCAAAGTGGGGCCAAGCAATGCTCTAATTGTGGTCATAGAGGACAGGCAAAAGGAACTTGCTGGGCTGAGGGAGGCGATGTTGAGGGAAAAGGACCCCAGCAGCAGTGTGAAATGCTAATGGATACTGGGGCCAATGTTTCCATCACTGACGTACAGGTTCCCCTCACTACTATGTAATTATTGAAGGAATCGGCAGGTGACTAGTGCCTCTCAAGTTGTTAGATGTAAGTGAGTTGAGTCCGGAAGTACAACGGTTATATGAAAAGTATCTGCATGTATGGGCATGTCACAGCAATGACTGTGGGAAGGCTAGGGGTGTGGAAATCACAGTGGAAGGAGAACCACAACCCCTCAACGTCAGTATCCAGTCGAAGCTGAAGCAGCACAAGTCGTACAAGGCATCATACAGGATGTGATTCAGCAAAGGATACTGAGAGAGTGTAACTCCCCTACCAGTATTTGTATACAAAAGGGAGTCCCTCTCACCTCACAAGTAGAAGCTAACCACGTATATGCTGTTAATCATACCTTACATTTTATGAGACTAAAATACCCTCAGTGCCAGGGAGGGAACGTCCTGCAGGGACTGAAAAGATACGATTATACGCTGGTTGCCACACATATATGGTCCGGAAGATCGGTATGGGGTGTGGCAACTAGGCACGTGGCAGCTTAATCTGACTAACAAGTGCGGCGTGAATCAACATTTGTCCTAAGGATAGTGAGGGACCCAGCAAAAAGGGGTGGAGCCTTGTTTCCTTTGGGCGACTGATTCACAGGGAAAACAAATGTCCTACATATGCACCTCCATCACACGGTCTGATTGAAATTGGGGAAACTTTGGGTTTATTAGAAAACGTTATCTGGCATTGGGTTCAGGTTTATGTCAATGTCTGTGTTGACTTATTTAGTAAAAATGGTTCTACCTTTTCTACTCTGTATCAGCTGTTTATGGGTCAGGTTAATTATGCTATTAAACGATATGTCCAACAAAGTAAGGTCACCCTGTAAACCAATTAGAATGGAATATTACTGATTTACTGTCCGGATGACTGTCAGTGACTGTCATAGAGCTCAATTACAAGCAAACACTGAAGGTGGCTAAGGGATAGAATGGGCTGCTGAAGTATGGGACGCTGTGCTCACCCGTCCATTCCTCATGACACCACTGAAGTTAACATATGAGTTGTTGAGTCCCTCTGGGGAACAACTGCAACCTGTGACTGATAGCTGTCCGACCTTTAGCAATGCAACAAGGTAATCATGTATATATGCTAGCCACTGTAGGTTGGGTGGGTAATAATTAATGATATTGTTGTATGTACTCACTATATTAATTTACAATTGCGTGCTATTCTTAGGCCTCTTAAAGGCTTTGAGCAGGGCGTGCAGCAGAACCGTACTCACTGGTGTATTACTTCTGATCGCTCACCTTTCCATACAACATAGGCAATGTTCCACCAATGTGGCATACTGTATTAATGTAAATAATAATGTACTCTCACTTTGGGTTCCAAAACTGTTCTGACCTGGTTGTATGTGAAGACAGCCAAGCTTCTCCAAACGATACAGAAGATAAAGGCTCTGGATCAAGCTCAACATGAGGCCATGTTGGCAGAGGTGCATGCTGATATGACACGGGCAGATGCAAAATCATCAGGTCACATGCTTCATCACCAGGTTGGGGTTTCGGACCAGTGGCCACCATTGTCTGGTTCGAAGGTGGAACATCTCCCGCAGCCTTGCCTCCCTGGGGTCCCTTGTAACACTGGTGCTTGTGCTCTTTCTATACTGTCGCGATGAGACGCGTCCTCCGCCCGTCATCAACGCACTCAAAGGACGGTAAAGGCTGTTCAGTGAGCACTGTGGTAAGACACCTAAAAGATATGTGCTAGTGACCTATGCCTTTGGGTGCAGAAGAGGAGTACGTGGTTGGCCCTGTGAGCCTTCCTGGCCATCGGCCAAAAGTGGGGGCTGAAGGGTTGAATAAAATATCATGTACTGTTTCTTGCACAGTGATATGAAAAATATAACTTTGTATGTATGAGCTATGGTGAAACGCAAATAAGTGAGTCAGCTTTGCTAAACATAACAAGGACATTGTCCTTTGGCTGTGTGCCAAGAACTTCTTGTGTGTGCCGAGAACATCGTGATACTTTGTTTCCTTTAAGATGAATATACGCTCTGCTGCACGTATCTTGTCTTGTTTGTGTACCAGTATATATATCATTGTTGAATGTGTACATGTCAGAGAATCATTTACAAACTGCCTGTGTTTGCTTCTCTCCAGAATTCTGCTTAATAAATCTGTATTGCTTCTTATCGCTCTCGAGAATCTTTATTTAAATTTTGGGTCCCTTATAGCACAAAGGGACGTACCAGAACCATCTGTGACAATAGCAATGCCCGGATAACTCAGTGGTATCTGTCGCGGCAACCCTTCATGTATTTTATGACACACCATGCAGGAAAGATCATCAAAATGCGTATTACCTTTCCCCTAGAGGGGGTGTAATGTGTAAAGTAGATTCAGTGTTCCTTCGGCCACTCTGAGTGGTGGGATATGTGACAGAGAGCTTAATCAATCCTAGTCAATAATCTCCTCCCGACCTGTGAGGCGCTGTGTAACAGGAACAGTGTGCCTCGTACTGGATGGTTCGGCAGTTCATTTCAGGGTCAGTCGGAAGCCGCCATCCAGGAAGGGGTGGAGTCACGGTATCAGAAGTCATCGTCTTAATTCGGTAGGCGATGTGTCAGGCATGGATTGGAGGAGACGGATTGAACTAGCTATTGGAGGGAGCATGACTAAGGGTATTTTAGAGGACTTGACGTAATCTGTTGCTTTGATGTGGTTACTGAAAGGACCTGTTAAGAAAATGGAAGTAATTAATTATCGTGTTTCGTGGTTTTGTTTGTTTGTTTTGCTAACTGTTTGTCATTTGTCTTTTGTCATTTGTTAGACTGCTAAGCACTAGCCGGGAGCTGTCGCTACAAGCCAGCACTAAACCCGACTACACTACACCACTGTTTCACAAACTGTTTGTCTTTTACCACACCAGCACAAGACACTCAATATAGGGAGAAGTGGCCGTGTCTGTGTTGTGTGTTAGTTATTAGTGTCTAATTGTTTCGACTGAAACCCTTGTTTTGCACAGAGCAATACACATTGCTGTGTAGCACCGTGCTTATTATTTAAGTGTTGTTGACACGCAACCCAGCCAAATAAAGGAGCTGTTTTATTGAACTTTCACTGCCTTGTGTGTGTTATTCCTGAGCACTGCACCAACTACACCTGCGCACTACAAACCTTTGCTTATCTTTACTGTAGACTGTGACACTCTGCCACACTACTTTATCACCCTCACAGTAGCTCTTACTGCTTATTCCAGCTACAGAGTAGTTATTTTGCAGTGAAATAAATCGAGTAGTTTGAGAACTGCACTTTCTGTTGTGAGTCTGCCTTCATTTATACGTAATGCTACAATATGGGTCACTCCATGGTAATGGGATATAAAAAGTGGGACAAGACCAACAAAAAAATATTCAAAAACAGGGAAAATAAATCTATCATAGTAATCTATATTGTGTCTATTTTCTGTATTTAACAGTTTCCTTCTACATTTCCTCATCAGAGCTCGTTGAACACCATGATCATTTTATAAAAACATATTTAACATGGACAGAAAAAATCCCAAATTTGAAATAGAAATATTTTTGTTGTTTAAAGTTTCTAATTGTTTATAATAAATATGGGTTAAACTATTTTAATTTTGATCAAGGGCAGGAAAATAAGAAATATATTGGCTGCATTACAATACATATTTGAACTGGGACCTCAATAATGTCAATTAGATGTTTTGATAATTACATATTTATTATACCTATATGTGATATTTGTTATTGTATATTGGATATAATCCATAAAATTAATAAACTAAAATGTTTAGTTATAACTGATGATGGTTATTTTGAGCTGGTAGTTCTTGCAGTCCTTATAACGTATGCAGCAGGAGACAGACACAGTTAAATTTGTCCGTTACAAATAAAAGCCTCCACAAAGTAATATAAACCAATATATGTATTATTAAGCCTAATATTAATAATAACTGTATTTATCCAGCAAGGGCTATGAGGAATAAGCCCTGGGACTTGTGTAGTCGGTAAAATCCCGTTTAATATGAAATGACTGTTGACTCCACTCGATAGCAGTTTCAAGAAGCTTTAAAACAATGTGCGCAAGGGAAGAGCAGCAGCGGTTACAAGAACACACTCTCTCTTAATGATTGACAAGGTAGCACGATATTTATACTTGATTAGCATAGCAACAAATAGGCAAATTAACATGTCATGATTATAGAACTTTCTCAGAGATGAAGGCTCCCTTATAAGGGGTTGTTTTAACTAAGCAGCTTTACCTCAAACTAGACACAACAGCGCCCTAACTATCTTTTGAGAAATGCATCTCAAGCAGTTCTCACCAAAATGTGCTGAATGTGCTGTGCTCAGAACACAACATGATAACGCACAGTACTCGGAACACCACACCATCGTTTTTAACCCTTTAGATATCACATCACATATTTCCTGCCTCTTCACTTGAAATAGGAATTATGTGCTTATGTGTGAAGATGACATGCTTTCCCCTTGGCTCACGGAGACCGAACCAATCTGTCTCCAAGACTGGGAAGCAAGCGTTACTTCCCCCAAGGGGAAAATGAAGAGAAGGATAGAAGACATATTTTGAGGAGACTAGAAGTCGCCCCAACTAACAAGGAATGCGACGCTCGGGAGATCAGCACGGCCAAACCTCTGAGACAGAGTCAGCGGTGCGACAGGAATTCTGAAAGAGAAAATGAGATGAACATGCTTAAGGGCCAGAGAGGAACACTGGCATAGGTCCCTCCTTTGGACCTTCGAACAATCTGGGCCGAGATGATCCAAGTGCCAAGACAGAGGTTACTAGCACATTTCTTTACACAGTCACCTAGTCCTGGGGAGTGACTCGTGGCGGGTATACAGTCCCATTAATCGGACACGAGAACAGATGGATTCAGTTTTCAGTCCCTGGAGGAGACGTCTTTGCTTCTTCATCACACATTTCAAATAACACAATAAAAGCACAGAAATTAATAATGTAAGCACAGATAACATTGAGGACGATGTCCTGCCATATTCCACCAGTCAGCCCAGTCTTCACCAGTTGATTCACCCGCTAAACCACACAGAGTACCCCAGCTGCAAGAGCGGGCGCTAGCCAATATGAGTTGACCGGTATTGTCAGCCAGCGACGCCTGTATCCTGGCCACAACCACTGCGTGAACTAACATCTGCCAGCTGAGCCTCAGTGCACCCCAAAGCCCGCAGCACATCTGTATGGTTGATTGTCTTCATCTAGTCTTCTACCTCCTGTAGCGTTGCAGAGATATTTATCAGAGGGGTTGAGTGCAGGCTCAGGTGACACACTGTCACCACCCCACGTCGGTCAAAACACATGGTAGGGGCATCGTGCATACCTGGCCGCCACCACCCACCTCTAGTACTGAAAGCATTGATATAAGCACAGGGCAGACCACACAGACCATCCATTGCTCATCTGTTCTTGTTTGGCAGCCCGATCAACGTAGTTGTTGCATTTCCATTTATCAGATTCAGTACCCCACTTTGTTGCTGTTCCACTTCATCTCCCAAATGTTGTCAGTCCAAGCCTAATGCTTGATGTTTGCTCCCGTTATGATGATAAACCCTGTTTAGCCCAAGTGGCTGTATAGTCATATGCCACAATACTGCCACTGGCACCGCAACTCCACCTCCGAGCTGCTTCGTTTGTATCTCTCGGTTCTAAGAGGGTATTCATATCCCATATTCACAAACAAACAAATAACAAACAAACTGGTCACCACGCCAGTATCACAACCTAAAGATATTTTCACTAAGCTTGCATTCCTGCACTGTACTGCCTTTCCTGTCAGCACCGTGACCTTAGTTCTTTGCTCGATTGTGTAAGAGCCTTTTCCGGTCTGTGTTGACGGCCTTCCTGTTGTAGCTGAGTGCATGTCCCAAATGTGTTACCTGTATCCATTCTCCTGTAGCACCGCAAGAGTGGCATTTAACAGGAGCTTCGGCGTCTGTAAGAGAAGAACTACACAACAACAGGTCATCAACAAACATTCTGTCATCGTCTTCTTCACCCCCTTTGCTCCAATCGAGGCCACCGCACGTCACTCCCCATCCGCCTGCAGCCGTCACAACATTCTTATGCATTCATTATAATCTCCTTGCGGTTCTTCCGCCGTTTCATACTTTCCTGTAGTCTGCTGCCACTTCACCAACAAGTTATCTTTAAGTATCGATATGGCCACAAGCATTGCTTCAAATTTTATTAATTCAAAACTCGTTCTGAGTTGTGCTGTGACCTTGCAGCTGTGAGATGTGCCTTCAATATCTACTATCAACACTTCTCTGCTGCTAGACAACTGCCCAGACACCTTATCTGCATATTTGCCTGTTCTCTGGCAACACGCCCAGAATCTTATTTTTGCTGCTTCTTTGAGCTAACCTTCTAGCTTCCAGTCCTATTGCATCGCCGTTGCGATCCATCTTTATTTTAATCCACTCCATTATATCAATTCCTGAACTGAAGCTGGCTTCCATTCTCAAACTGTGACAGATCTTGTCCCTTTTCACAGTCTGAGCTGCACTCTGCTATTTCGCCAACACAGTTAACATACTCCCACTCTTACTTATGTAAAGTCTAAAATGTTACTTTATCTTTTTGCTTAAGCAAAACCCTAACCCTAATCCAAGCAATTATTAATAAAATTATCATTCTAAACTGCCTTTTACCGATATAATTCTCCAATATGACACAAAGAAAATGGAAAGTTACTCTACTTTGTGGGTTTTATTAATGGTTTGTTTTTCTTTGCACCTTAAATGTACATGTTTGTTGGTGCGCTCATGGACTTTAACTCGGGTTTTATGCTAATACCCTCATCCGTCCCACTTTTGTGACGGTTTGTGTAACAGGTTTTACCTATTAACAGGTTATCCTAACTCACAAATAGGTCAACATGTAATAGTCAACAGACAAACATATATTACATACATATGTAATGCCCAGTTCAGAGACTCTATGTTACGCTCAACTGTTGTTACCAAAAATATGACTATAGTCTTACATGTATGGTATAATCTTCACAACCATACAGCATATTTTCAATATTCTCATTTAGATGCCTTAGTTTGTTTCAGATTCAGTCTGTCTCACCACACCCTGACTTATACTACAGTTGCAATATCTGCAGTTCACCTCTGCACCATCGATAATCACGTGTCATTTATGATTTATTAGTGTTTCAATTACCACTTTAATCTAGTTGTCATCACCAAATATGCTCAGTTTAGGCAAAACAATCCCTATCCCTGTGTCCCAGCTTGCCGCAATTTAAACACTTACACCTACTTTCTTCACATCCACTTACTTTCTTCACATACCCTTTTCCTCTTTAGTCTCCTTTCTTCTATTGTCAACCATACCTCCCCAGGCCATTATTGCATGATATTTATACTTGATTAGCATAGCAACAAATAGGCAAATTAACACGTCATGATTATAGAACTTTCTCAGAGATGAAGGCTCCTTTATAAGGGGTTGTTTTAACTAAGCAGCTTTACCTCAAACTAGACACAACAGCCTCTAACTATCTTTTTGAGAAATGCATCTCAAGCAGTTCTCACCAAAATGTGCTGAATGTGCTGTGCTCAGAACACAACATGATAACGCACAGTACTCACAATACCACACAATCGTTTTTAACCCTTTAGATATCACATCACATATTTCCTGCCTCTTCACTTGAAATAGGAATTATGTGCTTATGTGCTTATGTGTGAAGATGACATGCTTTCCCCTTGGCTCGCGGAGACCGAACCAATCTGTCTCCAAGACTGGGAAGCAAGAGTTACTTCCCCCAAGGGGAAAATGAAGAGAAGGATAGAAGATACGCTTTGAGGAGACTAGAAGTCGCCCCAACTAACAAGGAATGCGCACGCTTTGGGAGATCAGCACGCCAAACCTCTGAGGCAGAGTCAAGGCAGCGACAGGAATTCTGAAAGAGAAATGAGATGAACATGCTTAAGGGCCAGAGAGGAACACTGGCATAGGTGAAAACAAGTTGTTAGTAAAGAATACAGGGTTTTCCCCTGGCTCAGGGAGAATCACCTTCTCAGGCAACATGCGAAGGAAACATGTACAATGTGAAAGATGTCTACTACACAAAAAGAAAGCAGGTACAAGTTCCTTCCTTATGGAAAATTAGACAGACCATGTTTGTCACACAGACTAGTGTGTTTCCATGCGGAGGTAATATAGCTTACATGAGCCAGTACATCTGACAGTACACGTGGAAGTCAAGTTTTTTGGCTCAGAAGAGATGCTCCAGAAGAATGATTTTTACGGTGTCCATTTTAGGACATCCTCAGACCTTACCCCTCCTCAAGTCAATCCTCACCCTCCTCGTCAAGTCAATCGTCAGACCTCCTCGAAGTCAATCGTCACCCCTCCTCGAAGTCAATCGCCAGACCTCCTCGAAGTCAATCGCCAGACCTCCTCGAAGTCAATCGCCAGACCTCCTCAAGTCAATCGTCCAGACCTCCTCGAAGTCAATCGTCAGACCTCCTCGAGTCAATCGTCAGACTTCCGAGTCAATCGTCACCCCTCCTCGAGTCAATCGTCAGACCTCCTCGAGTCAATCGTCAGACCTCCTCGAGTCAATCGTCAGACCTCCTCGAGTCAATCGTCAGACCTCCTCGAGTCAATCGTCAGACCACTTCAAGCCATACTATCCCCTCCCCTTTTTTACGGTTACTGGAATAGCTGGACAGAAGTTTAGCAGTGAAGTTTTCCCTGTTCGAGAGACTGGTGAGTACTAGAACAATTAAAAACAAAACAAAAAAAAAAGCACACAAATTAAATAGGCCTATATTAATATATGCATACAAACGTACCTTAATAGGACAGCGTGAGTTAGTGCAGTTCAATGTGTTGTACGTTAATTTGAAAATACGTTAAAGAAACAATGTATATTTATTCACATTTTTTAATTTCTTTAAAATATAGGTTGCTTGTGTTTTGCAGTGTTGAAAATCAGACGATGGAAAACCAGAACCGTATCCTTTAAATGAAAACATACACCAATAATTCATATTTCTTTATTTTAATTTTAAAATTTGTTTGTAAATATTGTTTGTAAATATTCGTGAAAATAATGTTTTAATAAATAAGCTAAAGATAATTGAATGTCTGAAGCAACGAATTACTGAATTGATAGTAGCTAGCTACATATAAAGTAATATAATAAAATACAATAAAAACATTAGATTTAGTTGCAATTATGTTATTTTAAAATAATTCAAAATTACATTTACATTGACCTCATAAAAGAAAGTGTATTTGATTTATTTAAATTACGGCAATCTTCACTATCACCGTACTTCAGATCAACTAATCCTGAAACTTTTTAATGATGGGTACACCCAAAAATAGATCGTGAAAATGCTTGAAGCCCGTGGTCACAAAATGTCGTAAGTTATTTATATTTCTTATCTTACTTTTGTGCATAATATATTAATTAACTTTTATATATTTGAGTTATCAACAAGGTTGTTGAAAGGACATTTATACTACAAACTAAGATTAACACTTAAGTTTGTGATCGGTCATATGATTTGTATCAACACACGTTTATTTATATACAGTTTACCATCTCATTTTGATATAACAGGTTAGTGAGAATACAGTATATTTGTTTTAAGTAAATACAGTTAATACTACAGTGCAAACTTTCACCTACCACTAATCATTCACCTTCAACAACAAAAAAAATAATAAAATGTAATCTTTAATATTTCAACACTCCGCCCTAAGGTTAATATGTCAGTGTCACAAAGACGGCCGGAGTGGGTGACGTCAGACCAGAGCCAGGAAATAAATAACAGAGATGGGGTTTTGGAGAAGCTGAGCGTGATCGCCAGCATTTAATAATTAAACAGAACAGAAAAATAAAAGGTTTGAAAACAAAACACAGGACACGGCACTTACGCCAAAATAAACAGACAAACAAAACGAACTAACACTTAACAAACGGTGCACGGAGACAAACAAACACGGTGAGTAAAAACACTTCTTATTATATTCTATTTTAACCTCCTGTCCACACCCGCTCTCCACTCTCGAACACCCAACCCCAAGTGAATGAAACGTGCATCTATTTATACTGTTGTGCTGGGATTCAATTACTAATTAATTATTCACTTGAATCCCAGCACGTGAATTAATTACGTGCAACCTCGTGCTCACATATTAAATACTTTAAATGCACGCAGTGATGTGCAATCCGTGCCTAAATACAATTACATCTTAAATAACTCGTGCTGCACACACCCATTTATATCCCGTGCAGCCATCTCTATACACCAACATTAGCACACGCAACATGCAACATATAACACACACATGCACACAGGGCGGGGCACATTGCCACATATACCCCCTTGTGCGCAGCACAAATGGCCTCAACGGCCACCTCCCCTTAAAACCCAGCAGTCCAGGACAAAGTCTCGGCTGGGAAGGAGGCTTCAGTGGGCCCATAGCTAGCAATGCTGTCAGCACCCCTGCCGGTAGTGGCATGGCTGACAGCATGCTGGTCCACTCCTGCAGCTTAAACTGCTGCTGGGGATGCTGGTCTCCTGACCTCTCCCCTTTCTTCGTAGCCGTAGCTCCCCTTTCTGGGGCTCCGCCACCGCACTCCCTGTGGTGGAGGTGCGGGAAGCAGAGACAGCTCCTGCTGTTCTGCTCCTGGCAGTGGCGGAGGCAGAGGCAGCTCCTGCTCCTCTGCTCCTGGCGGAGGTAGAGGCAGCTCCTGCTCCTCTGCTCGGGCAGTGGCGGAGGCAGAGGCAGCTCCTGCTGCTCTGCTCCTAGCGGTGTTGGAACCAGCAGGTATTCACCCTCTGCTGGTGGAGGTGGGAGGGGCAAGCAGTCCTCCCACGACAGTGAAGGCGGAACCAGCAGGTATTCACCTTCTGCTGGTGGAGGTGGGAGGGGCAAGCAGTCCTCCCACGACAATGAAGGCGGAACCAGCAGGTACTCACCCTCTGCTGGTGGAGGAGGCAGAGGCAGCTCCTGCTGCTCTGCTCCTGGTGGAAGCGGTTGAGGTGGTGGAGGCAGAGGCAGCTCCTGCTCCTCTGCTCGGCGGTGGCGGAGGCAGAGGCAGCTCCTGCTGCTCTGCTCCTAGTGGTGTTGGAACCAGCAGGTATTCACCCTCTGCTGGTGGAGGTGGGAGGGGCAAGCAGTCCTCCCACGACAGTGAAGGCGAACCAGCAGGTATTCACCTTCTGTTGGTGGAGGTGGGAGGGGCAAGCAGTCCTCCCACGACAATGAAGGCGGAACCAGCAGGTACTCACCCTCTGCTGGTGGAGGAGGCAGAGGCAGCTCCTGCTGCTCTGCTCCTGGTGGAAGCGGTTGAGGTGGTGGAGGCAGAGGCAGCTCCTGCTGCTCTGCTCCTTATGGTGGAGGCAGAGGCTGCTCCTGCTGCTCTGCTCTTGGAGGTGGCGGAGGCAGCTCCTGCTCCTCTGCTCGGCGGTGGCGGAGGCAGAGGCAGCTCCTGCTGCTCTGCTCCTAGTGGAGGAAGCGGTGGAGGTGGGAGCAGCGTGTAGTCTCCTGGCGATGGAGGTGCGAGCAGCGTGTAGTCTCCTACTGTTGCAGGGGACTGGTACGGCTCCGCCTCTCTTGCAGGGACTGGTGCTGCTCTCCGCTCTTGCAGGGGACTGTGGTGGAGGCAGAGGCAGCTCCTGTTCCTCTCCTCCAGGTGGTGACGGTGGGAAGTGATACCAGCAGACGCTCACACTCTGCTGGTGGATGGGAACCAGCAGGCATTCTTCCTCTGTTGGTAGACACGGGACAGCAGGCATTCTTCCTCTGCTGGTGGACACGGGACAGCAGGCATTCTTCCTCTGCTGGTGGACACGGGGACAGCAGGCATTCTTCCTCTGCTGGTGGACACGGGGACAGCAGGCATTCTCCCTCTGCTGGTGGACACGGGACAGCAGGCATTCTTCCTCTGCTGGTGGAGGTGGAACCAGCAGGCATTCTCCCTCTGCTGACAGCTTGGGTCCTAGGGCTGTGGAAGCCCGACTTCCCTCTCTTGGGCTATGGAAGCACCGACTCCCTCTTTGGGCTGTGGACGCACCGACTCCTCCCTTTGGGCTGTGGACGACCGACTCCTCCCTTGGGCTGTGGACGCACCGACTCCCCCTCTTGGGCTTAGGACGCTCGGGCTCCCCCACTCAGGCGAGGGACGTTCGGGCTCCTCCCACTCAGGCGCAGGGATGTTCGGGCTCCTCCCACTCAGGCATAGGACGTTCAGGCTCCTCCCCTTTGGGCGCTAGAGAGGACAACAGCCTTGCTAGTAGCGGTGCAGGGCACCTTTTTAACACCGCCTGCAACTGCTGCGCTGATGTTACTCTGGGCCCCTTGCTTCTCCTGATCCAGCAGCCAGTCGATCACCTCCTCTGTCACTGGCCTGCAGGATGGGTGCTGCTGTTGCTTCCTCTCTAGCGTCTTTCCTCCCTCCATTTCTCCAAAAAATCCATTTTTTTTTTTCTTTCCAAAAACTGCGGTTCCCGCCTGGCCTGAGTCCTGAGGCTGTAGATCCCACGCAACACACCACGTGTCACAAAGACGGCCGGAGTGGGTGACGCCAGACCAGAGACCGGGAGCAACACAGAACAGACAGAGACTTGGGTTTGATGAAGCTGAGCCGATCACGCTCAGCATTTAATAATCAAAATAAAAGAACACAAAAACAGCACACGGCACTTTCGCCAAAATAAACAGACAAACAAAACGAACTAACACTTAACAAACGGTGCACGGAGACAAACAAACACGGTGAGTTTCTACAGTTATTATTATTCTTTTACTATATTTTATTTTCTCCTTCTCCACACCGCTTCTCCACTCTCAACACCCAACCCCAAGTGAATGAAACGTGCATCTATTTATACTGTTGTGCTGGGATTCAATTACTAATTAATTATTCACTTGAATCCCAGCACGTGAATTAATTACGTGCAACCTCGCACACATATTAAATACTTTAAATGCACGCAGTGATGTGCAATCAATCCCGTGCCTAAATACAATTACATCTTAAATAACTCGTGCTGCACACGCCCATTTATATCCGTGCAGCCATCTCTATACACCAACATTAACACAAGCCACATGCAACATATAACACACACATGCACACAGGGCGGGCACATTGCCACAGTCAGTTACAATCTTCTTCTGTTTCACCTATGTAATTAATGCCAACCTTAAGTTATGTTTACTGTTTTAAGTGAAAGGCATCTGAGAAGAATTCTTAAAGCACTGGGATTGAGATGAAGAAGTGACCACAGACCACTGCATGCAATACGCCAGGCAATAAAGGTATTCATTAGATTTCCTAGCTATCCCTTTGTAATAAAAACAACCTTTAAACTGTGATTTACAAAACAAATTATTTTAATTGTATGTATGTGTGTGTGTGTATATATATATAGTGTGAATCTTGGGGAGGCCTTCATCCAGCAGTGGATTGAAAAAGGCTGAAGATGATGATGATGATGATGATGATGATGATGATGATGATGATGATATATAATGTAATTTCACTCTATATTCCAGAATGAACTCAAACATTGGTCACCAGCCAAAGGTATTCGAGCAATGCACAGGAGAATCAGGGACTGAACGGGTCTCCGGCCTTGCTACAGGTATTTCTCATTTTCTGAACATTAATAGATAGCTCCCTGATAAATACTTACGCTGGGATCATTTTGTTATTTTTTCTTTTGACACCTTTGTTTCATAAGGTATTTTTCTTAATTTGTTTTTTACACATAATGGTACTTATTCGATTATGTCTTAAAAGAGTTTGATTTCTTTGCTTTAGATATAATTAATGAAGAATGAAGCAAACATTATGAAACACACACAGACACATATATACACATACATATATGCGCATATATGTATAAACAGTACATTGCCCTAACAAAATATTTGATAGTACGAAATATTAGAGAATACCCGTAATAGCTGGTAGGACTACCTCCAGCTGCAATTACAGCTGTTAGGGGTATTCTCTAATATGTCGTAGTCTCTAATATTTAGTTAGGGCACTGTATAATGTATATAAATAACCTTATTTTTATAGAGATGATGTCCATGAATTCATGAGAGAGCTGGATGGTAGCGGTCTTGTGAGACGTCGTGCAGGAAGAAAAAGAATAGAAAGGAGGAATTACTTTAGTCACGGACCCAATGACAGCTGGCATATAGATGGTAAGTACTGAGTATCATATTATAAGTAGGGTATATAACAAAGAAGCTAAAAGAACATTGAATCATTTTTTTTGTATTCATGTTGCAGGAAATGATAAACTAAGGTTTTATGGAATTTGGATTCACATTTGCATTGATGGGTATGTGAAAATAATAAATATACATGTAGATCAAAGACAGAAGTGCTTTGACAATGAGTACAACAAAATCAGTTTTAAAACACATGCTGTAAAATAACTTTTTTCATTTTGTTGTCTCTATCTGAACTTTATTGCAAGATATTTTCTGGATGCAGTTTCAGCTAAATGGTTTGTATTACATTAAGGCCTAATAGCTTCATAAAAGACAGACAATAAGCTCATTTGCTGATCACAGATAAATGTAACCTTCTTATTTGTGTGGCTGTTCTTTCATTAATTATGAAAAAGTGTATGATAAAGAAACAAACACCAAAATAACATGTTAAAAATAGAAATTATTTTGATTAAAGGAAAAAAATATTGAAAGGCGTAACATACAGCATAAGGGTTAAAAATGTCCAACATTGTAGTTCTTAGCAATACCTTTCTTATATAACTTTTAAAATGCTTTAACTTGTTTTGAAGGTTGCCCCAGGCTCATGAGAGCAGACAGAGGGCAGGAGAACACCACACTGGCACTCATGCAGATGGCATTCAGATACCAACATGAAGATTCATTATCAGGTGCAAACAGCTTTTGATTTGGAAAGTCTGTTCATAATCAGACAAGTTTTTTTTTTGAGAATAAAAATTTAAGAAAAAATTACAAAGAGAAGGGAAAATACAATTAAGAAGATAGAAAAAATACAATTAAGATAGAAATGTTTTTGTTAGCAACATGTTGTTGCTTCAAAGTCATAATTTGTAATTTAGTTTATATTCACTATTGACTAGATCAAATACAGGTACAGGTTGTCCAACTGTATAAATTGTAAACAAATTATGCATTTTAAAGAGCTGTATTGAGGGCAGCGTCACAGGAAAGCTTAAAAGGAGAGTGGCGTTAAAAGACCCCAGCCTCGTCTTTCCATAGATACACAGCATGTAGGGTTGTCTTTACAATGCCTGAGTAAAAGGCTTCAAACATGAACCCTTGGTGTTCAATAACATGGGGGCGGCCCTAATAGTGTTAAACCTTTTCATACAGAGGGCTGAGTGCTTAAATGGTGCCTTAAGAAAGTCCTGGATAAACAAATGGCAGAACCATTTTGAGGTACACATTTCAATTGTATAATGTATTATACCATGTTTTATTCAAGGGCCCTAATACATGGTACTTGTAAGAGTATACTTTGTTATTTTACTGGTTGTTTTAATGCATTAGTCATACATTACCAGCTGTCCTATCCCCCCCCCCATATTTTTTAGTAAGAACAGGATATTACTGTCTTTGCATAAATGCAAAATCAGATTTATTGTTATTACTATTAATATTATCAACATAAGTTTTATGGCACTTTATTTTCTTAAATAGCCCATGGTGCTGTCTGAGATACTTGATCTGCAAAATCCAATTCATATGTAAGTATTTTCTTTGTTTAATATTCTTGCCTTATTTTGAAAATTACAAATGTAATGTTTAAATGCCTCACACTGAACGTTGACAAAAAAATAAATATATCGTGACAGCAATCAACTTTTGCAATTTTAGATCTTTCCATGACCAATTTAGGGATATTGACATATATATATATATATATATATATATATATATATATATATATATATATATATATATATATATATATAAAGGTAATGGTATGTGAAGCCATTTTAAAGTGTATATTTTATTAATAACTATCTTTAACAGCCATTGCTTGCAGTTTTCCTACCTTTCTCTGATCCAAAATGAACTGACTGTAGAACAAAAGGAATGGAACCGACACAAAATCAGGAAACAGAATAATGCTGCAGGTCCCTTTGGGAAACCAGAGGTCTTGTACATTGCACCACCCACAGGTACTTTTTAGATGCATTGTATATATCGTAGTAAATATTGTTGTAGTTTTAATCAAGAATATAGATAGCTCCCTGATTTTTAAAAAACAGAGTTATCACTCCCCACATGTTGCTACAGCTGTTTAAGTAACACACCTGCAACTTTAACCTTCATTGTTAACATTCTGACAAGAATTATGAAGTGGAGAGCATGAACAAAAAAAACCCCACTAAAAGTAAGTTACCATTGTTTTCATAGGTAGTACAGAATGTAAAGGGACCGTTATCAAATTACCACTTAAAACCATAACGTTGCTCTAAATTGATGATGTCTAAACCCTTAAAGATTTGAACAACCTCAGAAACAGGAGGTCGAAGATCAGAACGGTAGTTCAGACAGGGGCAAACAATTGTTTTCTGGGGTGAGTTAAGGCTAGATAGGCCATGGGGCACGGCCTCTGTCAAAAGCAGCCTACTAAGCTCTCTGCAGTTGTTTACATTCCACAGATAACAGCCAGTAAAGAGCTCTAGGAACGTTGCACCCAAAGACCACACATCAGATTTCACGCTTGTCTGCATGAAGTTGATCATGCATTCAGGCGCCATGTACAGGCCTGCTCCACCCTGAGGACCTACTACCCGTGCAACAGTTCTGCTTCCAAGTCTTAGAGACACCGAATCTCGAACATTAGCAAGCCCCAGTCTGTAAGAAGTGCCTTCTTTGAACGTTGCTCTACCTACAAAACATATGTACAGCATGTCAGAAGTTAAGGTTACATTACTACTGAACTGTTAGATAATCTGGGTTAATACATGCACATTATTTAAAAGGTGCAAAGATGTGTTAAGTCTGTCAAATGTGGGGAAAATGCAAATAGTTTTATTTTTGTTATAGTTTATTTGCCATCTTCCCAAATAAAAATTTATTAAACACCCATCTTCCCAATAAAACAAATAGAAAGCAGTGATATGGTAGCTACATAGGGTTTATTTGCCAACTTAATATATTTAACATTATTCAAAGTGGTAAAACAATTGTCGTTGGATTGTTTGCACTGCCATCTACAGTCCGGAGGATTAATTACATACAGTACAGCCAATCATCCCGACCTTCCTTTTAGTAAGAACTTGCACTGATAGGAATACAGCCCCTTTAAGATATTACTTTTGAAGCTTTAACACAATTTATAAGAGTACTGAAATGACTCATAATTACCTTGGCATTTACTGACGACGTCTGACTGCGATGTCCTTTTCAACAGGGCTTTCTCGCGTGTATCAAACCCATTGTCTGTCAGTATTCCTATATGTACAACAATCACAAATTAAATCACATGTGCAGTTTACAATAATGAAATTATTGATGTAGGATTGTAATGGAAAACGTTGTTGTTAGCAAGGAGTGTGCAGAGCTGAAAAACCAAGTCGACTGTCGTCTTAAGTTAGCTACCACAAAATGCTCGTGCTATGAATTTAATTAAAAACAGTTAGCTTTTGCAACAGAACTGCAGACAATACTAATAACTTAAAATGAGTGCAACATTAAATATCTAGAAATGCTAAATATAGTTTATACTACCTTCTTTTAATTCGTTCTTCAGCTGATCATACTGATCATTGTAATCTGCCATATTCCACTGGGGAAAAAAAAAAGATATGTAATTACTAATTCGCTAAAAACGGAACGTGGAAGTATGAGGGGCCAAACAGGCCATAATTCATATACTCCGTGTATGTAGTACATTGCTTTGTATATTGGTTTGCTTGTCTACTATATTGGTTTGCGTGCGTACTATATTGGTTTGCGTGTGTACTATATCGGTTTGCGTGTGTGTGTGCGTACTGTATCGGTTTGTGTGCGTACTGTATTGGTTTGCGTGCATACTATATTGGTTTGCCTGAATAATATATTGGTTTGTGTGCGAACTATATTGGTTTGCTTGTCTACTATATTGGTTTGTGTGCATACAGTATTGGTTTGTGTGCGTACTATATCGGTTTGCTTGCGTACTATATTGGTTGTTCATGTGACCTAAGTGGGTGGGGCAGTAGTAAAATGAAAATCAATGTGGCAACAGTATTGGACTGATGCTGTCCACATGGAGATTGAACGAGGGAGAGGTAGGTGTATTATTTGATAAATGTATTTTAGAATTTTGTAAACTGTTTTCGTAATTAATATACCCTACTATCAATAGTTAATAAAGGACCTTATACTCTTGTGTGACATGTATTTTCAGTTTGTTAAATAATAATGCGATTTGAAATGCTGAGGTTTAAACGATTTTGGTCACAAAGTGAAATTAATATTAATTTGAACCAAAATTAAATCGTCAAATTAATGAACAATGATTTCAACATAAACAGCATCTATAACCCGTATGCACTGTGACTCATTTTAGTATTTGTATTCCTTTAAAAAAAAGAAAGTGGCAGTAGGCCTAATAATGATTTGTACACCCTTTGAGTACGAGCCCGGCCCCTATTGACCATTTTCTGTAGGAGAAAAATAATAAACTTTCAAAGAACTGGTCGAAATCGCAGTTATTAGTTGTGTTGTATGTTTCAGATTCTGTGTCATGGAGGATCGGCAGAACATAAGTATTTGCAGAAATCTTATTTCGTCAGTTCTTAGCAGCCCAACTGTCCTCAGAGCTGTGGACGAGGCATTACACCAGACAAACTCGCCATCAGACAGCGTGGCTCAACTAAATCAAAGCGCAGGCTCTGACCACAACGTGGAGTCCCAGTTGACAGTGAAGTTAGGAGAATTTTCCGAGCAGAATTCTTGCTAACGCACCTCGCTTTACTGCGAGATTAAACATGTCGCAGAATTCACGGAGTTCCTCAAGACTGTCTGCAAAAGGTACTTTTTCCCCAATTCATCAAAAATAACGGTTGCAAAATGTATATGCAGATAAAACCCTGTTTGATGGTATATTCATTAATTGATGGCAGTAGCACAATTCATAGTTTAATCAATCATCAAGGATGGCTTTTGAGTAACAATATGTTTGAGTGAAAGGCTTGTCTTATTAATAATAGTAATAATAATGATAATAATAATAAATGTTATTGAATGAATTAGTGACTCTGCTTTTGAGTATAATTCTAATAATTTATCCCTGCCATAGGACATACATTTTCAACTTAACATGTAGGCCTTTTGTACAGTTAGTAGTAGTACAGAGCCATGACATATTGACATGGAGTTTTTATTATGGTATGAATATTAACCTTTGGCATCACCATCTGCATCAGGCCATGAAAACCAAACTATCCAACAACATCTTTGTTCTTGGTGTTTTATCACAGTTGTCACCTTGTATTCAAAGATCTAATAAAGCCTCCAAAGTTATTTTTGTTATAGCTACTATAGGTAAGAATACTAACAATTTTATTATGAATAACATGAAGTTAAAAAGGATATGTATGTAACCATAGTCATAATATTGTTTATATATATATATATATATATATATATATATATATATATATATATATATATATATATATCCCCTAATTTTTCCTATCCTAGAAACTTAAAAGAGGGATATTTGGTCCTAACACTTTCACAAAGGAGGTAGTGTTACTCCCAGATCCTACAGCTGAATTGGTTCCTCGACGGGAACGAAGCAATGGCTGTTTGATAATGGTCATGTCAAGAACGCAGTGGAGTTTCAAAAGACTGGGATGCCAAGACCATAATGGAACATCTCCAAATGGTTTTTCAAGATAAAATTGATTCCACCATGCAGTGAGTGTGTATATGTTTGCATAAAGTCTTTGTTTTCATTGAATGTTAAGTATGTATTTTCTTTAAAAAAAATAGGAACATGAAGTTACTGTAGATATTTCAGAATACATTTATAGATTTATTAGAAGAACAATATGTTGCAGTGCTATACAATGAAGGGATTATTACATTGAAAACCTTACTATTTTCAGCATATATGTACACTTTGTTATTAATGTCTTAAAATATGTTTCTACAAATATAAATTGTATTTGTTTCTAATATAGCTTTGTATCTTAAATGCAGATTTGAAATTCTAATGGGACTTCATAATAAAGTGGTAAAGCCGAACCTGGTTGCTGGCCAAACTCTGAGTGGATTTTTAATTCACAAAGTATTTGCATCTAAAGCCATGTATCTTAGACCAAACAAGATGCTGCTTCAGATGCCACATGATGACACAAACAAGGTATGTTTTGATATTGCATTCATTAAAGTAATTAGAGTCTGTCAAAGTAATTCACTAATTTTTTATATGTTTCAGATCACAAATGCATATGCCAGTGACCTTCAAGATGAATCACAGAAGCCTTTAAATGACGAGTCACATTGTGAAGTACACCAGTAAGTTTCCTTACAAAATATGAAATGTAATTTTAATAAAGGCTTGTTAAAACACATTTTGAAATATACATTTGTGGAATGTAATATTTGCATTCTAGTGATTTCCTTTTTTTGGTTTTTATCAATTACTATTTGCTTTACATGTCAAGTCAGAATCAATGTAAAAATCACATTAAAGTTATATTAAGATACATTTGTTTTTTTCTTGTGAGCAGAACGGGTGAAGAACTGCACCAAGAGATACCAACCCTTCAGCTGACAAACACTGATGTTATATGCAGCACACCGTTCTCTGATTTAGGAAATTACGAAGTAGTCTGTTCTGTTTCACCACTTCAGTTGATGACACAAACTCGGACACCTCCAAACCTACATTCCAGCTGCACAGCCACTGCAGAAGAAAATAAATCCAGTGACCCATATCAGTATGTATTGCTGTTTGCAGCATTTAAATAAAACTGTGCTTAAATTGAAAAAGTATTTTAAGGTGCTTCAAGTGAAATTGTTGAAAAATGTATTTAACAATGCATAAGGTTAAAATGAAGACCCTTCTGATAAATGTAGCAAAAACAACATGTCAGCATAGCTACTATAGAAAGAAACTTATAGAATCCATTTCTGCATAGTTTAACAATTTCTGCCCCACAATTCATAAAAATAGGTTAACTTGACCTATGACTTGCTATGAAATTATATAAATATATTGTTTAATATTCTTACTGTTTGACATTTGTAGTATTACATCGTTTTTAGTTTCAGTGCTTCTCTTGTTGTGCAGTCAGTATATCAACATATTGGATTTAACTCAAGATGACAACTCTGAAGCTGCCATTCTTTTGGATGACAATCTTATTGAGCCATCACATGATGGGTAAGTGTGGTTCTGAAGGTTTCACTATCTTACTGATTTTTTTTGTTTTTAGTTGGAAGGATTTTACTTTATTTTCTCTATGTGAACATTTATCTTTTCAGTTTCCTTCTTGAAGACATCCTCGGTAATCTAGCTAAAGCAATAAATGACGAGGAAATCAGTATTTTAATATTAACAGATCTACTGTGTGGGAAGGTGCACTGCGTGGATTCGAAGAAATACATATTCCCCAACCAAAAGAATATCTGTGAAATTTACTGATGATGTGGGCCATTCTGAAGGTGCAGTTGACACTGGTGGACCTCGCAGAGAGTTCTTACGACTTCTAATGAAGCACCTGCAGACCAGCTGTCTATTTATGGGACCAGAGAATCAAAAACATCTACGTTTAAATAGTTCAGGTATTTGTATTTTATTTATGAAACAAACAGTAACAACGGAAATGTATATTGTTTTGTACATGTAATGTAAAAAAGCCTACAAGATACTAAACTATTAACTACTACAGGACAGGTGATACTCAGTGCCCTAACAACATATTAGAATGGTATGTTCACTAATATTTAGTTTGGTACCCGTATTATACATTGCAAAAGTATTAGCATGTACAGGAATCATGTAGCAAGTTAGTATGTTACTTGTTAATCAAACTTTTTTTCAATTCTACATACAGGTATGTGTACTTGAAGTAATAAATTTGCTTTTCTGCTTCATCAGTGCAATATGTCCTAGACCTGAAGCTTGTGAAACCTGGATTCCTGAGCAGAATCATTTCATCATTGAAATTGTTTGGGGTAAATATGTATTTTTAAGTCTGAACAAACAACATTTGACAAAAGCTAATCTTTTCCCAGCTGTGAGATCAGATGACTACTTCATTGCCGGAAGAGCTATTGCTGTGAGTCTTGTACATGGTGGACCACCTCCCCGATTTCTGGCAACTGAATTATATGATGCACTAGTGAGAGGACCAGAAAATGTGACCTGTGATTTCCAGAAAATTCCAGATGAAGATATAAAGTCAAAACTGGAAAAAGTAAGTATGTTTATTAAAATGTATGTTCTGTTAAAAATACTAATCAACATATGGAACTGTCAAGTTGATTCTATCAATTAAAATGTTAAGTGGACGTTTTTATATTCTTTAACACAATGAAGTTCAAAAGGTTCCTACATATTGTGCAAAACCTGCAAACTTAGTTTCAAGCCATGGATTAGTCATGGAAAACTGATGACAACATAGCAGAATGACTGGTATACAGTTGTCTGTTATCTACTTCACAGCTGGAGAAAATTGTTCATATTTACCTTAAACAAAAAATACATTTTAAAGTTAATTAAATTAAAGAAACTAAAAAGTTGTGACCGGTGATAAGTCTTACAGTTTAGAAATCCCTTGCATATACATTACACCCTCGCTATAATGCCCTTCATTATAATGAACCTTTGGCTATAATGAACCTGGCCCCTGGACCAAAAATTAAAAATTAAAAAAGATCATATAAACACATACTATCAACATGCCGGTTTGTACGCACAGGATGCCACCTCTGCAGTGAAGTAAACTGTTTTATCTTAATAAAAGCGTGCAGTGTAACTATAGATCCAAAATGAAAATCATTTTATGTTGCAACAAAGCTGGAAATTATATTGATTGTTAAAAAAAGTAGTAACGTAGTCAAACTTTTCATGTTGGGTTGATTTGGAATAAAAGCTCAGTTTGGGATTCTTGCATGTTGGATTGAGATTTGGTGCACTTTGAAACGATTCATGTCAGATTGATTTTGAATAAATGTTCAGCTTCAATTCAGGATTTGTGCTTTCTGTACTGCGTTTTAATTCTTTAACAAACAGAATAAAGCAAAGGCAGAATACTGCATACTTGAGACGAATAGGTACATGTAATTCTACTTGTATTCATAATCTCATCTCATTAACTTACTCCCAACAGGTTAACGTTCATTTTGATTGTCCTTTCGCTATAACGAACCCCTTGATATAACAAACAAAAGGCTTGGACTCCAACCGGTTTGTTATAGAGAGGGTGTACTGTATTATCAAATCCAGACTAGTATCAGTATAACACAAATTGAGAAATGCTAAATTTGTATTTCAGATTGCTGATGCGCAAAGTTTAGAAGCAGCAGAGGATGCTGTCTTGATGTCACAGGATTTCCTCAGTTTAGCAGGGTGTTTGCGTCATGTGACTTCTCTAGAAGGTCATAAACAGCTTGTAAAAGACGCTACAAACTGGTATTTCTTTGGGCGAACAAGCAGTGCATTTGAAAGGTATGCGTGTAGGTGTTCAGACAGTGTAAAGTGTTCTATTTTGAATATGGTTTTGTTGCGCTGCAGTTATTAGTTGATTCTACATCAACCTTTGAAAGTGTTTTTAAACTATGCTATTTTTCAATTTTGAGGAAAGTTAAACATTAAACCTACATTCCAAACTGCGTTGGTTTTAAAGCTGGACTTTTAAAGAGATTTAGATGAAATATAAAGAGGTACATTAATTGAATTAGAGTGATTTATATATATATATATATATATATATATATATATATATATATATATATATATATATATATATATATATATATATACTACCGTTCAAAAGTTTGGGGTCACTTAGAAATTTCCTTGTTTTGAAAGAAAAGCAAATTTTTGTCCATTAAAATATCATCAAATTGATCAGAAATACAGTGTAGACATTGTTAATGTTGTAAATGACTATTGTAGCTGGAAGCGGCTGATTTGTAATGGAATATCTAAATAGGCGTACAGAGGCCCATTATCAGCAACCATCAGTCCTGTGTTCCAATGGCACGTTGTGTTTGCTAATCCAAGTTTATCATTTTAAAAGGCTAATTGATCATTAGAAAACCCTTTTGCAATTATGTTAGCACAGCTGAAAACTGTTGTGCTTATTAAAGAAGCAATAAAACTGGCCTTCTTTAGACTAGTTGAGTATCTGGAGCATCAGCAATTGTGGGTTCGATTACAGGCTCAAAATGGCCAGAAACAAAGAATTTTCTTCTGAAACTCGTCAGTCTATTCTTGTTCTGAGAAATGAAGGCTATTCCATGCAGAAATTGCCAAGAAACTGAAGATCTCGTACAACGCTGTGTACTACTCCCTTCACAGAACAGCAAACTGGCTCTAACCAGAATAGAAAGAGGAGTGGGAGGCCCCAGTGCACAACTGAGCAAGAGGACAAATACATTAGAGTGTCTAGTTTGAGAAACAGACGCCTCACAGGTCCTCAACTGGCAGCTTCATTAAATAGTACCATAAAACACCAGTCTCAAGCGTCAACAGTGAAGAGGCGACTCGGGATGCTGGCCTTATAGGCAGAGTTGCAAAAGAAAAAGCCATATCTCAGACTGGCCAATAAAAAGAAAAGATTAAGATGGGCAAAAGAACACAGACACTGGACAGAGGAAGATTGGAAAAAAAGTGTTATGGACAGACGAATCTAAGTTTGAGGTGTTGGATCACAAAGAAGAACATTAAGTGAGAGCATGACCAAATGAAAAGATGCTGGAGGAGTGCTAGGCGCCATCTGTCAAGCATGGTGGAGGCAATGTGATGGTCTGGGGGTGCTTTGGTGGTGGTAAAGTAGGAGATTTGTACAGGGTAAAAGGGATCTTGAAGAAGGAAGGCTATCACTCCATTTTGCAACGCCATGCCATACCCTGTGGGCGGCTTGATTGGAGCCAATTTCCTCCTACAACAGGACAATGACCCAAAGCACAGCTCCAAACTATGCAAGAACTATTTAGGGAAGAAGCAGTCAGCTGGTATTCTGTCTATAATGGAGTGGCCAGCACAGTCACCGGATCTCAACCCTATTGAGCTGTTGTGGGAGCAGCTTGACCATATGGTACGTAAGAAGTGCCCATCAAGCCAATCCAACTTGTGGGAGGTGCTTCAGGAAGCATGGGGTGAAATCTTTTCAGATTACCTCAACAAACTGACAACTAGAATGCCAAAGGTCTGCAAGGCTGTAATTGCTGCAAATGGAGGATTCTTTGACGAAAGCAAAGTTTGAATGATACAATTAATATTTCAATTAAAAATCATTATTTCTAAACTTGTCAATGACTATATTTCCTATTCATTTTGCTATATTTCCTATTCAAACTCATTTCATGTATGTTTTCATGGAAAACAAGGAAATTTCTAAGTGACCCCAAACTTTTGAACGGTAGTGTATATATATATAAATGTGTTGTTATTATTATTTACAGGTTCAAGTTGGGTCTCTCTACCCTGGATGTGTTAGATGCAATCCGGAAGTTTCCTCAAGCATTTCAACCTGCCTTCTGCCACACAGAGACCAAACTTACCTCTCAAGACATTGATCAGATGTTCTCTATCATTCTGGAGAGTCAGGAAGCAACAAAAGGCAGGCGCCGTCAAAAGTCACAGGATGGTGGCGAGATTATTTGATAGATGCACAGGGTTTGTATTGTCCTAATTTTATACAAACAGTAAATAGAGGTGGCTTATTCATTGTATCAGGCTATTTTTGGGATGATAGTCATTATTTTATTGCCCCAAAAGAGCAGATTTGTCAGATTTCCACGCCCCAGAAATCACAAGGGTTATCATTGCATTAGTGTCCAGGTTGTATGCTTTGACAACTATTGTATTGTAATATTGTACATGTAACATAGTATTTTTATAACTGATTAATCCTGTATGTAGCTGTGGCAGGATAGCTTGCAGTGGTGAGGTGTGGTGACGTCACGGACCAGGAAGTAACTGAATCAAAACAATGGATGGACGGGTGAAGCTGAATGCTACGGCACTCAGCTGGATTTATTAAATAAACAAACCAAAAACAAAAGATTTAAACAATAACAAAACACAAAACAAAAAGGCGCGATGGCCAAACAAACAAGTATATTTTTACATATAGCAATTGTTCTTTTTATATTCTCCTCGCTCTCCCGTACTCTCCTCTCTAGACTCCACCTTTCAGCACGGACAGCTGCAGGTTCTTATACTCTGGCCGAGGGGTTAACTAGCTGTTAATTATCTTATTACCCCTCGGCCACAGTCTGCACGCGTTTGGTAAGGATGCGTGACTGTCAGCTAGTTAAATAATCAGTAGCTGATCAGTCACGCATCCTCACAGGGTTTTTAAATTATAAATAATAACAAAAGAAACAGCGCTTTTATCCGCGCCGCAAACAATAATACAAATAATAATAAATAGGGTGAGACACTCCTACACATGCCCCCTTGTGCAGCACACATGGCCTTTCGGCCACCTCCCCCTTATTCCCTAAAGTCCTGGCTAACAGTCCCGCCCAGGAACAGGGGAAGCAAGGTGTCTCTGGAGGCGGCCACGGCGGGATGTCCTCCTCCCACCCCAACAACTGTAGCGTCCCAGTGGACCACGCACAGGCCAGCTCCTCTGGCCAAAAATTTTGGGGTGGTCTCCAGACCTGCCCCCCTTCTTCATGGCCGGCAGCTCCCCTCCGTGGGTCTCCGGCCACCCTTTCTCCTGCAGCGAAATTCCTGCGGGGAGCTGGTCTCCTGACCTCCCCTTCTTCATGGCTGGCAGCTGCCCTTCATGGGGCTCCAGCCACAGTATTTCCTGCCGCGAAAGTGCGGCTGGGGGAGCTGGTCTTCTGACCTCCCCTTTTCCATGGCCGGCAGCTCCCCTTCATGGGGCTCCAGCCACAGTATTTCCTGCCGCATGGCAGGACTGGTAGCAACCCCAGGCAAAACAGGACCCTCGGGAGGCGCGGCAGCAGCAGCGGACCCTCGGGGGGCGGCAGCAGCAGCGGACCCTCGGGAGGCGACGGCAGTAGCAGCAGCAGCGGACCCTCCGGAGGCGAACTTCGGGAGGAGCCCCTGGCCATGGAGGCGGCAGCAGGAGCTCCACTTCTCCCTCGTTCCCTGTAACTGGTGGCTCTCCAGGTGATGCGGAGCAACAGGCAGCCCAGGCGATCGCGGAGCAACAGGCAGCCCCAGGCGATCGCGAAGCAACAGGCAGCCCAGGCGTCGCGGAGCAACAGGCAGCCCAGGCGATGCGGAGCAACAGGCAGCCCCAGGCGTCGGAGCAACAGGCAGCCCAGGCGATGCGAAGCAGGCATCCTTGGGCGGTGCGAGGCAGGCATCCTTGGGCGGTGCGAGGCAGGCATCCTTGGGCGGTGCCAGGCAGGGATCCTTGGGCGGTGCGAGGCAGGCATCCTTGGGTGGTGCGAGGCAGGCATCCTTGGGCGGTGCGAGGCAGGGCAGGAGCAGTCCTTCCCATGACGGTGGAGGTGGAACCAGCAGGTATTCACCCTGTGCTGGTGGAGGTGGAGATGGAACCAGCAGGTATTCACCCTCTGCTGGTGGAGGTGGGAGGGGCAAGCAGTCCTCCCACGGCGGCTGAGGCGGAACCAGCAGGCATTCACCCTCTGCTGGTGGAGCTGGGAGCGGCAAGCAGTCCTCCCAAGGCGGTTGAGGCAGAACCAGCAGGTATTCATCCTCTGCTGGTGGAGGTGGGAGGGGCAAGCAATCCTCCCACGGCGGTTGAGGCAGAACCAGCAGGCATTCACCCTCTGCTGGTGGAGCTGGGAGCGGCAAGCAGTCCTCCCAAGGCGGTTGAGGCGGAACCAGCAGGTATTCACCCTCTGCTGGTGGAGGTGGCGGAGGCAGAGGCAGCTCCTGCTGCTCTGCCCCTAGCGGTGGTGGAGACAGAGGCAGCTCCTGCTGCTCTGCTCCTGGTGGTGGTGGAGACAGAGGCAGCTCCTGCTGCTCTGTTCCTAGCGGTGGTGGAGACAGGCAGCTCCTGCTGCTCTGCTCCTAGCGGTGTTGGAGACAGAGGCAGCTCCTGCTGCTCTGCTCCTGGCGGTGGTGGAGACAGAGGCAGCTACTGCTGCTCTGCTCCTGGCGGTGGTGGAGACAGAGGCAGCTCCTGCTGCTCTGCTCGGCGATGGCTCCTCACCCTCTGGCGCTAGAGACGGCAGCAACGGCTCCTCTCCCTCTGGCGCTGGAGACGGCAGCGACGGCTCCTCTCCCTCTGGTGCTGGAGACGGCAGCGACGGCTCCTCTCCCTCTGGCGCTGGAGACTGCAGCGACGGCTCCTCTCCTCTGGCGCTGGAGGCGGCAGCAGCTGCTACTCTCCCTCTGGCTGGAGATGGCAGCGGACTCCTCCCCTCTGGCTGGAGACGGCAGCGGCGGCTCCTCTCCTCTCTGGGCGCTGGAGGCAGGGCGGCTCCTCTCTCTCTGGCGCTGGAGGCGGCAGCGGCGGCTCCTCTCTCTGGGCTGGAGGCGGCAGCGCGGCTCCTCTCCTCTGGCTGGAGGCGGCGGCGACGGCTCCTCTGCCCTCTGGCGCTGGAGACGGCAATGGCTCCTCCCTCTGGCGCTGGAAACAGCAGCGGGCCCCTCCCATATCTGCAGCCAGGTAGTTGAGCACCATGGCTGCGATGTCTGGGAGGGATGCTGGGTGGTGTTTCTGTTCCCAGGCCTCCCAGCTCCCCATCTCTCGCCCACAGGAGGTTAATCACAGCAGGAGGGCATCCACGATATTCCTCTCAGGTTCCGCCAGCCAGTCCCAGATCCCCTCAGAGGAGACAGGATTCTTCCGCCTCGGAGGATGCGGGTCCTCTCACCCTTGCTGGACGCTCAGTCTCCTTCCTCTCCTGCCATGGAGGGTTGGTCGGGTGCCACGTGCCCGACCTCACCAACCGCAAAGCACTACTCCTCACCCTTCAGGCAGGTGAGGCAGACGTCCAGCGTGGTAAGGACCCCACAGGACTTGCAACCAGCCCCACGCTGCTGTTGCTGCGCCTCCTGCTGCTTTTGTTGTTGCTGCTGCTTTCTCCTCCGGCTACTTTTTCCCATTATTTATTTGAGAAAAAAAATGAACAAACAAAAAACAACGCACTTTTCTGTCCTGGTCCGGCTCCTGGAGGCGTTGTTTGTCCCACGCAGGACACCGTATGTGGCAGGATAGCTTGCAGTGGTGAGGTGTGGTGACGTCACGGACCAGGAAGTAACTGAATCAAAACAATGGATGGGCGGGTGAAGCTGAATGCTACGGACTCAGCTGCTTTATTAAACAAACAAACCAAGACAAAAGATTTGGACTAACAAAACAAAAACAAGATGGCCATTATTTTTAAATATAGCAATTGTTCTTTTTATATTCTCCTCGCTCTCTCTCCGCTCTCCCGTACTCTCCTCTCTAGACTCTACACTCCACCCTGCAGCACGGACAGCTGCAGGTTCTTATACTCTGGCCGAGGGGTTAACTAGCTGTTAATTATCTTATTACCCCTCGGCCACAGTCTGCAGCGTTTGGTAAGGATGCATGACTGTCAGCTAGTTAAATAATCAGTAGCTGATCAGTCACGCATCCTCACAGGGTTTTTAAATTATAAATAATAACAAAAGACGGCGCTTTTATCCACGCCGCAAACAATAATACAAATAATAATAAATAGGGCGGGACACTCCCCACAGTAGCCTTATAATATTTTAGCAAATATTTACAAAAATATTGGATCACACTTTTTAATGTGCACAAATTCCTACAGAACAACCTAAGGATGAGCACCTGAATACCTTCTGCACTTCCTCTGAGTTCTGATGTTGATCACATGTGAAAGGGTTAAGGTTAGGGTTATCGTCAGGGTTAGGGATAGGATTACAGACTAGGGTTCAAGTTAGGGTTTACACATGTAGGAATTCATTAGGATTTTTGCCCATTATTCAAAAGTGTAACTAAAACAGTGTTTATTTTTACAGAAAACATTGCACCGATATTTGTTGTAACCAAGTTAAATGGTTTTCCATTCTGTTAATGTTAAACTTTTGGAACCTTTTAGACTGTCACTTAATATCTTATCAATTACTTTTTTTTCCCCAGAAGAAGAAACCGGAGTTTCACTTGGAGAAATTCTGGCTTTTGCCACAGGCACGGATTATCCTCCAGCTCTAGGATGGGAAACTAAGCCGTCCATTGAATTTATTTACAGCAGCGACCTTTTCCCAACTGCAAACACATGTGCTAATGTTTTGCGTTTACCAACAGTTCACAAGGAATATGAGGACTTTAAAAAGAACATGGACTTTGCCATTCAGAATTCTCCAGGGTTTGGGCAGGCATAAAAACACATGAGTAAATTTATGTATGTACTAAAAAATCACAACATGACTTGTTTTATTGTGGTAACTAAGGACCTAACATTTGTGGTGGCATTCAAACTACTGTCTTATTAAGTTTTGATTCCAAATCCTTCAAGAGATCAATCAAACCACTCCTAGTTAATTGGTCAAATTGTGCTGGAATTCAGTAGGTCCTTAGGCATATTGAAATGAACATCAGATACTGCATCTTTTTCTTTTCAGAGATAGAATCACGTTTTTATTATTATTTTTCAGTTGAGGATTTTGTTTATCAAATAATATATTTGATGTAAGAATTACTGTTCATAATCTGAAACTTTGTATTAACTAATCTGGCCTTTAATGTTAAAAATCGTTATGGCACTGACCAAGAGATACATTCTTATAGAAAATACCATATGGTGTGTAGTATATAGTTTATGTTTCAATTAAAAATATAATGTTTTAAGCACATGAAAATAAGAGCATGACTTAAAATGTTAAATATTAAAGGTAATGACAGGTCAGTTTGTGTTGTTAGACAAGGAGTTCACATTGTTGGAAAACTTGTTACAATAAGTTGAGTATGAGGAATTGTGAATTTTTTGGGCTATTTTAGTCTTTGAAGTATAGTCAAAACTGTTCTTAATACAACTATTTCAATATTGTGCACAGTTACATTATCTATTTTTGTACCTTTTGGAGAATGTCATAAATGTAGCTGAGATGTACAAATTCTTGTGAACCAACAATTTTGATACTTTAAAAAATGTTTGAAATTCCCTGACATTTTTAATTAGCTTTTTATTTATTAATTTTTTAGATATTTTCCACTGTTTTCAGCTCTTAAACAGTTGGAGATAAGTTAAGTGTTCAATTAAGTATCTGACAACTCAATTAAGTAGCTGGAACGAAAACCAGCAGACACTGCGGCCTTCCAGGACCAGGGTTGAGAACCACTGGACGAGGGCATTTAAGGGTGAATACATAATCATAGAAACCTTTTAAAATATAAGTATTCAAAATACTGTATTTATTTAACAAAGTATACACCCCAGTTTTTCAGCCTTTTAAAATGTATTTTACAACAGGGAAGTACAGTTCTGGTTATTAAGGGCTGCACTATTGTTTTAGTTGTACAACATCTCTTAGTTATTGATCTGAATGCTCAGATGATAACAGCAGGACTAAGCGAGAGGAGAAGGGGTTTCAAGTGGCTTTATTAACATACAAGTACAATATTACAATTCACCCATAGTTCAGTATAAAGGGTGGTAATAAGGTATTGCAGTCACCTCCTAGAACATCATTTCTGCTGCCATTCATGTTACCATGTGTGTACTATGTGAATTTAAAGTGCATTGGATGCACAGTTAAAGAGGTCTCAGAGGTAACCTAGATCTGGGCTGGTTACCTACAGGTGTTGATATTGGCAGCATGCTGGTTGCACTCCAAAGCTGACTTCTGTATTGATGTGCTCTTCAGATTTCCAAGTGAGGGATGGTAAGTGACTAATCAAGTTCAAACAATAATAATAATAATAATAATTTTTATATAGCACCTTTCATAGTGTACCACCATCACAAAGCGCATTACAAGATATGAGACAAGGATGTGTGAACTATGCATCATCTGCCAAGTCACTTACAACATCTCACCCGAAAGATAGAGCACAAGGAGGTTAAGTGACTTGCTCAGGGTCACACAGTGAGTCAGTGGCTGAGCTGGGATTTGAACCGAGTGTTGAAAACAGTTACATGAGAATTCTAGAAAGCTACTGTTTTTCTTTTTCAAACACTGCAATAAAGATTATATAAACCTATTATATGAAGATTCTAGAAAGTTCTATTATCAAAAATGTAGGGAAGGCACAACATTACTGGAATTTTCTAGAAATATTCAATTCAGTATAAAATGTATAAACCATAAAATACTTTGACAAAATTATATTTTATTAATCTCTGGCAAGCACATTCTCAACATATTCCTTGACAGCTAGATAATTATTAATTCCATGGTTGTTATCGTCCTGTAAGGGATCAATCAGTTCTTGTAAATGTTCATACTGTGCATCTGAAAGGGTGAAAACGTTTTCAGGAACAACAACATTATTTGTGGTTTCAATTCCCAAGTCTAACTGTACTAAAGAATGAAAGTTAGAGAGTCCTAGACTGTTTGTTCTGTCTCCTGAAGAAAGAATGCCAGCGTGCCACATCTGAAGTGGGGACACATTGTTCACTGTGCTTAATCTGTGACTGTTCCACTGATTTACAAATTCATTGGCAGCTGCAGTAATCCTGGGCATGTAAACATAATGTAGACAAAAAATATCAAGTTCTGAATTGCTGTCAAGAAGCAGGTTTTGTTCCATGAAGCAAAAGATGTCTTTGAAAAAGGAAGACACCACTCTATTCAGTTCTGCCCAAAGGCGTTCGATTCTCTGATTGTGAACACTACGTCCCACTATAAAGCTTCCACAATTTGATCCTCTTTCGTTTATCATGTATCTTGCCACCTGCACATTTTCAGTTCCTGCATCACCTCGAACCTGCAGAGGTAAGCCAAAATTCCTTAGCCCTTCCTTAAACAGATGGAGAACTGTTGATGCAGTATTGTTATTTGCTGGTTTTAAGTACACTATGGTCCGGCTGTAACCATCAACACACCCATGAAAAACAAACCTCCATGATATAAGTTTATGGTTACTGTCTATGTGCCTAAAAAGAAAGAAAGAAATTACAATTACAATATGCATATGCATAAAAAACCATGAGAGTCATATGCTCCTGATTTTTAGAAAGTAACTATAAAGGTATATATGTGGTATAACAGGTGTGTATATATACAAACGCTACAGGTTAAGTTTGGAATCAAGCACAAAAAAAAAATCGGGTAAGTACATTAAAAGTATATTTACATATGTTTTTATTGTATGTTATAATGCAGTAAAACTACAAAATACATGCCAACATTCATGATCAATGAAAATTATAACAGTCATCCGTCATCTTTTGCCCGACCATGGTGATATGTTAAAACGCCAAGAACCTTCTAGATGACCTTATACTCTATCTGTACAAATTCTGTTGGTTGAAGAAAGACCCAATCAGAGATTACCAAGTGCTTCAGAGCCCTATAAATGGAAACATGTACACTGTCAGGAGCTCAGTTTCAGTAAGAACTTCTGAAGGTGGCTGTTGTTAAACCTTTTTGTAAGGATGGCAAAAAGAAAGCAGACTGATATAGGAAAAATGTTCTGCTATTTGTACCTTAAGGAAATAAGGCATGACTGAAAGAGAGAGAAGTATTTGCTTCCAAACTTTTGACCTGTAGTGTATATATAATATATAATTATTTATTTAAACTCTTGAAAATTTTGCTAGATTTTATTTGGACATTAAAAAGTAGAACAAAAAGCTATGAAAGTTATCCTGTAAATATTATGTTACTGATGTAATGCAATGATACTCACTCCTTGTCCTGGAGGGCCACAGCCCTGCAGGATTTATAGGCAACTTCAAATTTGCAAGGGCTATAGACCTGGAAATAAATGATAATTTAGACCAATTAATTCAATAACTGGTTCTCTTAAGTCATTAAGAGCTCAGGTGGAGTGAAAACAAGAAGACCCTGTGGCTCTCCAGGACCAGGCGTTTGTACCACTGATGACATGTATCACTGTTTACTTGCCAAAGATAGTTTGGTCCAGGAACACTATATATTCTTCTTTGAATTGCAGACCTTCTACGAATTATAACTCCAACAGGGTCAATTATATGAAGTCTTTCTCTTATTCAGCCACCGTTGCACTCTGATGTTGCGTGAACGTATGCTGCCAGAAATGTATGTCTCTCCTGCATTTGGAGTTGAACGCCTTATTTCAAGGATCAGATTATCAAGCTCAGAATCAGATATGTTGCTGAAGCTGGAGTATGTAAGAAGCCCCAAACGTTGACGGTGTCGGTATATGGTCCGTGTTCCAACAGACAGAAGTCTTGCAATGGAAGTCCAGGAAAATCCAAGATCACTAAGGTTTTCCAAAAGGTTCCTAGGTATCTGATATCTGAAAGTATTAATATATTTTATTTTAAACTGATTTCTTTGTATTTGGTGAAATATTTTGCTTACAACCTAAAACAAGGATGGCCAACTCCAGTCCTTGTGGGCGCAATGTCTTCTGGTTTTGTAACAACCAAGCTGTCAGTTTATTGGCGAATTATTTGATAAACTAGAAAGAATAATACTTTTGCTCTGGCCTAATTTTGTTATACAGATACTGAACCTTCAATCAAGTGCATATTTTAAATCATCAGTATGTAAAATATCCTGGAAAATGTCTCAAAAACCTTAAATATTTTCCAGTAGCCAAATAATTAGATCTATAAAGCAAGACCTGAAGTTAGAATAAAAACCAGGCCTGGAGTTAGCCATCCCTGACCTAAGATATGAGAAATGATTGGCAAGATTGCATGCTAGTATGCATAAATTATCCACTAAAATGCTTTATTAACATCATTTTCTTTTACGTTTCCTCACAACAGCTTCCTGTAATAAGCCTTAGCTTGATAAAACGTAATCGTATTCCAATAAAACTTACTCCAACCTATTACATTAACCTTTGCATTGTGTAAGTATACATATAACTATACCCATCTGTACTTCTTTACAGTAGCTAGTGAATTTATTAATGTTCTCAGTAGTCATTTGCTGAAAGTTAAAATGTAAATTGAAAATCTTAAAATAACTAATAGGCTAACTGTAATACACACTAGAGGATATTAAACAAGTAAGCAATAAGTAAGCAATGCAATAACAGAATCACTTAATATATGATATACAGTTAATAACCTTTATGTACAATATAAAGTTAATAAACAAGCAGTGTGCTTAAAGAAGCAGGGATATCTAATCCCAAGCCAAGAAATAGACAGCAGTGTTTTTAAAATCACTATATCACTTTAGATGTTAAAATATTCACTTTTTAAAATATTGTGTTTGGAGTTAAGATGTAACTAATATAACTTAGTACTAAAAGGATAAGTGTAATAAATATTGGATTACCTCGGTCTTCCAGGGCTTTCACTGAAAAAACGACCAGGAATCAGTCCTCTCTGGTTTGTAGAAGGGGCAAAACTGAGAAAATCTTCATTTCTTTCTAGCCACAATATTCTTTCTTCAAGTTGTCCATACAGGCAAATTAATGCATGAAGTAGTTGATTAAGAGTAATGAAAGCTTGATTTTGAATGGAAAAAGAGGCAAGGATACTAACAATTTCAAAAATCAACTGAAGATGATCTCCAAGATGACGATGAATTCACTCAAGTTGAGGAGCATCATTCTGCACAGTTTCAATACTGGACACTGTTTGATCAATACTTAAAAAATAATCTGTTATATCTTGCTCAGATGACATCTTTCAAAAATGTGTTTCCAAATCTTCCCATGAGGTATTTGGCTGTTAGTGATTGTCTGTTGAGTAATCTCCACCCACTAAAGGTCACAGAAGTCAGTAATGAATATGCATAAACCAATATTTTATGCAGGCAAACCAATATATTCTGACAAAATTAATACTACACACACTAACCAATATAGTACGCACACAAACCGACGTAGTATGCACACAAACCAATATAGTACACACACAAATCAATATATTATTCAGGCAAACCAATATAGTATGCACGCAAACCAATACAGTACGCACACAAACCGATATAGTACACACGCAAACCAATATAGTACGCACGCAAACCAATATAGTAGACAAGCAAACCAATATAGTACGCACACAAACCAATATAGTACACACACAAACCGATATAGTACACACACAAACCAATATAGTACACAAGCAAACCAATATAGCAATATAGTACACACACAAACCAATATAGTACACACACAAACCGATATAGTACGCACACAAACCGATATAGTACACACACAAACCAATATAGTACGCACACAAACCAATATAGTACACACGCAAAGCAATGTACTACATACACAGAGTATATGAATTATGGCCTGTTTGGCCCCTCATATGGAAGCCAATACATGGAAGCCCATTTCCAGCACAAATAAAAAAAAAGAAATACATTTTAAAATTACATTATAAGTTCGACATACTATCTCATTATTTTGAATTAGTATCTCCTTATTTTGATTTACTATCTCCTTATTTTGACTTCTCACTATCTCATAAGCATACATAATTAAGATTATTGTTAGAAAAATTAAATAAAACGCAAACATGTATTCATGTATGCCAATTTAGAAAATCATAGATGGCAGCGAGAAAAAAATAGTACATTTTATTTAAAAATATATATTTTTGTAGTTAAATCTCTTTTTGTATTCAAAGACTTGCTTAATTTATAGCAAGATTGGTCATTATTAGCAACGCATCTTAGATTTTAGTTGCTTAAATTCATAAACCCGCCCAATTATATACAATGTTAGAAATAAAACGTTTTCAAAGTTCAAACTACTCCTTTTACGATAAAATGTAATTATAATACTAAGAATATGAAGAAAGAGTTATTGGTGTATGTTTTCATTTAAAGGACACGGTTCTGGTTTTCCATCGTCTGATTTTCAACACTGCAAAACACAAGCAACCTATATTTAAAAGTAATTAAAACATGTGAAAAAATATAGCTAGTTTCTTTAACGTATTTTCAAATTAACGTACAACACACTGAACTGCACTAACTCACGCTGTCCTATATTAAGGTACGTTTCTGTACCTATATTAATATAGGCCTATTTAATTTGTGTGTTTAAAAAAAAAAAAAAAAAAAAAATTAAATTGTTCTAGTACTCACCGGTCTCTCGAACAAGTAAAACTTCACTGCTAAACTTCTGTCCAGCTATTCCAGTAACCGTAAAAAGGGGAGGGGATTGTATGGCTTGAAGTGGTCTGACGATTGACTCCAGGAGGGGTGACGATTGACTCGAGGAGGGGTGACGATTGATTCGAGGAGGGGTGACGATTGACTCGAGGAGGGATGAGGTCTGATGTCTGACATTAAATCGAGGAGGGGTGAGGATTGACTCGAGGAGGGATAAGGTCTGAGGATGTCCTAAAATGGACACCGTAGATTTTGGACATTGGCAGTGTGGCATTATGCAAATGTTTGGACACATACGGATTATTATACAATGATCAAATACATTCGAAACAGCAAGGTGGGATAGTTTATGTTTTATTTTTCATGTAGTGCTGATGTACCCTTTAAGGTCTGTGTGACAGGGTCTTGCTCATGTCACGTGTGTGGGTAGCCGAGAGACATTGGAGGTGGAGTTGAAACGCTGGCACCAACGGGCGGGAGGAGGGGCTAGCGGGGGCTTAAGCACCCCTGAAAAAGGCTGAGCCCCCTAAGCCCCCAAACCCCTAGTAATTTTGTGATGAAAAATATTTATGGAAAAAAATATATATATGAAGACATCGGACTGACTTATATGTAACAAAACTAAACTATGAAATCATATTTTTCATTTAAGTAAGTGATGATGACCGTTGACCTTTGCTGCTTGTTGTGTGTGATTTGATTGGTTGGTTCATATCATTGCAAGTGTGATTGCGTGATAACGTTAAGGTTAGTCTAGCTGTTTCAAAGTGTGTCGAATCGATTTGGTGAAAAACAATAAGTTTGTAGGTTCTAGTGAGCTATTTAGCTGATTATGGACCGCTTTACTTTTGTTGTCCCAAAAACGAGGAGAGTGGATGATGTCGGTGGCGATCCACAGATTCCTAATTCCAGCAATGTGAATGCTAACGTGGTGGAGGACATCGTGATGCCAAACATGGAGGATAATGAGGACGAGGAGGACGATGAAGAAGAGGAAGAGGGGGTAACGTTAGTGGCAGCGGAGGGTTCGTCTTTGGCAGAGGACTCAGAGAGCGATAATGAGAGTGGGGAGGGAGAGAAGAGTTAGCTTCCACTGCCATAGCTGCCGTCACTGGCAAGAAACCTGGTGGTCCTGTGGATTTAAGCCAAGATCCAGCTGAGGGACCGAGGCGTCCTCAATTAAAGTCTTACCCGACTCGAAAATTTGGATCTCAATCAAGGGGTTTAACAACTTTTGGTTCAAACAATACTCGTGGCTGGAATACTCGCTCTCAGTTGATGCTGCTTTCTGCTATGCGTGTAGACATTTTTTCCACCATGGGCGGTCATATCGAAAAGAGCTTCACCCATGCGGGTTTCAAACTGGAGAAAAGGAGCAGAGAAACTGGCCCAACACAATGCAAGTGTTTCCCATAAACCAGCCATGGAAGCATGGTGTGAATTTAAGGTGCGATCGAAAAGTGGGTCGAAGATTTTAACACAACTTGACGTTGGACATTCCAAGATTGTACAAGAAAACAGGCAGTACATGCGAGCAGTAGTTGAGTCACTACGGTTTACAGCTTGTCAAACGATTGGCCAGCGAGGGCACAGAGAAAATGAGCAATCCACCAGCAGAGGTAATTTCCTTGAACTGTTAAACCTGCTTGGAAAGTTTGACAGTACTGTGTCAAAAAAGTTAGCTAGTGGGCCTGGCAATGCTAAATATGTGCAACATGACATTCAGAACGAATTGATTGACATTATGGTTAGCATGATAAGGGGGCAAGTAAGCGACGAGGTTAAGCTGGGAGAGCACTTTGCTTTAATGGTTGATGAAACCAAAGACATAAGCAAGAAAGAGCAGATATCTGTTGTATTGCGGTACCTAAACAATGACAACATTCATGAAGAATTCTTGGACTTTATTCCGCAGATGGCTTAGATGCACAGTCTTTACTCGAGTCAGTTAAACAGGCGTTGGCTAAGTGTAACATAGACAAAAACGCATGCATTGCCCAGTGCTACGACGGGGCATCAGTTATGTCTGGGTGCAACTTA
>JAGXEW010000664.1:0-65608 GCA_030684275.1 Acipenser oxyrinchus oxyrinchus
TGTTGCAGAGATACTCCAGCAGGAGGAGTCTGTTCCATACTTACCTGTGTTGCAGAGATACTCCAGCAGAGGAGCTGCTCCTGTACTTACCTGTGGACTGACCCACCCGGGTTGAAGGAACCTCGTCTGAAGTGACCAGCGAAGTTCATCCCGGTGGACTCGGTTCCAATTGGATAGGTCTTGCGCAGACCCCGGCCTGTAGTACAGTAGTCCGGAAATAGCTTAGAGAGGGTTGAAGAAGTGAGTCAGTTAGTGGCCCGTACAGGGCACTGTTATATAACCGAAACTGTCTGTTTGTGTAAATATTGTAAATAAAAGATACTTGCCTGAAAGTTCCACGAGTCTGTACCAGTCGGTGGGAGCAGCAAACGAGTAACTCACGGGGCTATTCCACTAGTTTGTTACACTTGGTGTCAGAGTGGGATTCTGACGACTGAAAACACACTTCAGTCGGACCCACGAAAAGTAACAAGATGGCGAACACCGACGCACTAATTCGAGCGCTACTGCATGCAACTGCAGTCCAACAAGATAATAATACGAAGATGCAAGAACTCCAACAGGCTGCTATTCAAGTACAACAGGAGACGAACCGTCTGCATGCACAGCAGCTGGAGGTGACCCGGCAGGAGATGGTAGTGTTAAAAGGTCGCTTGGATCAATCGTCGACACTACCAAATGTGGCTTCAATTCGACCCTCCCACGTCTTGCAGAAGATGACGCTGGAGGACGATGTGGAGGCGTTTTACTGGCATTTGAGCGCACCGCCACCGGGAGGGATGGCCGTCAGGAAAATGGGCTGGAATTCTAGCACCGTTCTTGATAGGAGAAGCTCAGAAGGCGTACCATGATCTGGCCCCACAGGAAGCTGAGAGTTACCCTCACCTAAAAGCCGAGATCCTTGCTCGGGAAGGGGTGACCTCAGCTGTACGGGCACAGAAATACCATGCCTGGGCTTATGCTCCCGGAGTTCCACCCAGGTCACAGATGTATGATCTGATTCATTTAGCCACTAGGTGGCTCAAACCGGAGGTAAATAATACCGAAAAAGTTATAGAGATCCTCGTCATGGATCGGTATCTGAGGTCATTACCGGCCCCACTAAGGAAGTGGGTCGGGCAAGGAGACCCCAGTACCATCAATGAGTTTGTGGACCTCGTGGAGCGGCAGTTAGCCGCAGAGGAACTCTCGACAGCCCCAGATCCCGGCGGTGAGGAACCCGAGACCACCGCCATGGAAGATACGATCGAATCTAGGATCGGTGGCGACCGGCGATGCCGGAGAGGGGTGAAGAGCGGCCAGAGGTCGTGAAGGGACTGGGGACAGACATGGGGGTAAGGACCGAGGCCCTGGGGTACGGAAGTTTTAAATGTTTTAAGTGTAATCAATTCGGTCATATTGCTAAATATTGCAAGGGTGAGGACAGAATGGATTGCAATGTTGTTAAACCAGTATTGCTGAGAGTCAGTTTTGTGGAAACATAATTGTTCCACGTCATCCTGTTGGGACTTATCCTTATTTGGTCTGGGTGACAATTAATGGGAAAAATGCGAAGGCTCTCGCTGATTCGGGAAGTGCAATTACTTTAGTCACGCCCGACTTGTTGGCGGATCGCACATTGGACCATGACTTTAAAACAGGAATTACTTGTATTCATGGGGATATTAAGCACTACCCAACTGCTGTAGTCACCATTGAAGTTGGGTCCCAGGTCGTGGACTTACGGGTTGGAGTAGTGCCCCATCTTCCCCACCAAGTAATTCTTGGTAGAAATATACCAGGATTTGACACCCTGGTGAAATTTAATAGGCAATTGGCAAAGCCTAAGGTAACCACTGAAGATGGAAATATGCCTTCAGAGAGCCCCCATGATACTTTCCGTTTACTGACCCAGACTTGTTTATTGAAAGTCATTGTGTAAAAGTGCATAAGTCACGCCGCAGCGGCGACAGGACCGGGACACTAAGACACAAAGTTTAATAGGGGTTTTGCAAAAGCGTAATAGCAAGGGGTGTCTACTCAGTGCAGCGAGACAGAAATTTCTGCAGAGACAGGGGAGGTGGTAATAGAAAACCCAAGGGAAGGTCCCTGGGAAGAGTGTCTTCAACTCCCAAGAGAAGATTTTGCTACGGAACAGGAACAGGACCCCACGCTCGTGAATATTCGAGAGAAGGTCGTGTCGGTAAATGGTACCAGAGTAGAAAACACGGTGATTAACCCACTTGAGCACTTTATAATAAAAAATGATCTACTGTATCGCTGCACACAACTTAATCAAGAGCCAGTAGAGCAGTTGTTGGTTCCTCAGGCTTTCCAATCTCAGGTTTTATATTTGGCACATTCACATCTATTTGGGGGACATTTAGGGTCTGAAAAAACCCTACAACGGATACTGAGAAGATTTTATTGGTTAGGTATTCGAAAGGCTGTGGATCGATATTGCAGGTCATGTCCTGAATGTCAATTGGCTAGTCCTAATCCAGGTTTGCGAGCTCCATTACAACCTCTTCCTATTATTGAGATACTGTTCGAAAGGATAGCGATGGATTTGGTGGGGCCCTTAAATAAGTCGGCCGAGGGCATGAATATATCTTGGTCATATTAGACTATGCTACTCGATATCCGAAGCCATTCCTTTACGGAACACGGCATCAAAGACTATTACTAAGGAGCTGATACACTTGTTCTCTCGAGTAGGTATCGAAGGAAGTTTTGACGGACCAAGGCACCCTTTTATGAGTCAGTTGATGAAGGATTTCTGTACTACCCTTAAGGTTACACCTGTTAGAACATCCGTTTACCATCCTCAAACGGATGGACTTGTGGAGAGGTTTAATAAGACCCTGAAATCAATGTTAAAGAAAGTAGCTTCCAAAGGCGGGAGGGACTGGGACCTCCTATTACCCTATTTAATGTTTGCTATTCGGGAGGTGCCCCAGTCCTCAACGGTTTCTCACCGTTTGAGTTACTGTATGGGAGACAGCCAAGGGGTATCCTGGATATAGCTAAGGAAACGTGGGAAGCTCAAGCCTCATCAGGGCGTAATGTGATTGATTATATTTTACAGGTTCGAGATCGAATTGCAAAATAACCCCCATAGTAAAAGCCCATATGGAGGAGGCTCAGGCCCGACAAACAGGTCAGTATAACAGATCGGCGGTCCGCGTAAATTTAACCCGGAGACAGGGTTATGGTCTTAGTGCCAACCCCTGAGAGTAAATTATTTACTAAATGGCAGGGCCCATATGAAATAATAGCTCCAGTGGGAGAAGTGAATTATAAAGTAAAACAGTCGGATAAAAGAAAGAAAGAACAAGTGTACCATATTAATCTCCTTAAACCGTGGGTGGATCGAGAGGAGTTAGTAGCATTGGTGGCCTTGGGAAAAGAGGGGAGAAAGGACTGGAAGGAAGATCAGTTAATATAGGGCCCTCACTTACACCTCAACAGATCCAAGAGGTACAGAGGTGTGTTAAGGCTAACCAAGATGTGTTCTCCCCTGTACCAGGAAGAACGATGGTTCTCCAACATGAGGTCCACACACCCCTGGGGTGTGTGTCCGGTTAGGTCCTACAGGATCCCGGAGGCCCAACGGAACGAAGTCGTTCGTGAGGTCGAAGCAATGAGACGAATGGGCGTAATCGAGGAGTCCTCGAGTCCGTGGAACAGTCCAATTGTGATGGTGGCCAAACCCAATGGAACTTGGCGGTTTTGTAATGATTTTCGCCAGCTCAATCAGGTATCTAAGTTTGATTCCTATCCTATGCCTAGAGTAGATGAGTTAATTGAAAGACTGGGTTCGTGAAATACTTAACCACTTTAGACCTCACAAAGGGATATTGGCAAATTCCCCTTAGTCCCAAGTCTAGGGAAAAGACTGCATTTGCCACACCCCTGGGATTGTTCCAATATAAGGTAATGCCGTTTGGATTGCATGGCGCACCGCCACCTTCCAACGACTTATGGACATAATATTAAGACCTCATGCACAGTATGCTTCGGCTTACATCGACGACATTGTGATATTTACAGATTCTTGGGAGACACATCTTGAGAAAGTCAATGCCGTGTGCAGTCCCTAAGAGAAACGCTAACTGCTAACCCAGAGAAATGTTTTGTGGGTTTGCAGGAAGCACAATACTTAGGGTTTGTGGTAGGGGTGGTAAAGTCAAGCCCCAGATTAGTAAGATAGAGGCAATTACTAATTGGCCTGTACCAAAGGATAAGAAACAAGTTAGAGCCTTCTTAGGTTTGGCAGGCTACTATAGAAGGTTTGTACCGAATTTTCCTCCATTGCCACACCCTTACTGACTTAATAAAAAATCGGCCCGATTCAGGTTAAGTGGAACCGGTGATAGATAAAGCATTTAGGGCCATTAAAGAAATACTGTGTAACAGTCCGGTGTTGAGAGTACCTGATTTCTCCCAGCCCTTCAGTATTACAAGCGGACGCGTCGGAGGTAGGTTTAGGGGCAGTATTGTGCAGATCGTTGATGGGGAGGAACATCCCATAGGGTATCTTAGTAGAAAGCTCCTGCGCGAGAAAGAAAATATGCAGTTGTCGAGAAGGAATGTTTGGCAGTGAAATGGGCAGTTGAGGCGTTAAAATATTATCTGTTAGGCAGAGAGTTTACCCTGGTTACAGATCATGCACCCTAAAATTTATGAAGGAGAACAAGGAGAAGAATGCTCGGGTAACTCGTTGGTTTTAGCGTTACAGCCTTACAAGTTCTAGATTGAGCATAGACGAGGGACTCAGAGCCTTGACATGAGCGGGCTGTCAAGAAAACATGTGGTTAGTTGGGCGCTCAAACCCGATAGGTTGGAGCTGGGGAGAGGATATGTAAGAAAGAGTGGCGTCGCCTTTAAGAAATGGCGGCGCCATTAGAAAACTACATCACCCAGGAACCTGAGCACTAATGGATGGGGCGGGGTTTCTGGGTATATAAGGAAGTGGGGCAGGACAGTAGGGGATTGTGGGGAACACCGCGGATTGTCCTGCTGGAAAGAACCTAGAAAGTTAAGTGTGTATTACGAAGTATTGTAAGGTAAAGTGAATGTTTTTGTTCCATCTGTACAAGAGATCTGTTTTGTGTGTACCGAGTGCGTTTTCCTCTTGGTGAGGTAGTCTTTTGTTTTGATAACGTTTGATTTATTTTATGAAATGTTTGTAGACAAAACGCCGCTGCTCGGTAATTAGTTTAAACACAGTCCCACAGTTTCCGTGACGGTTGGGCACTGTCACAGCTGCCGTGTATTGGAGCGTGTGTTTGATACGGGACCCGGAGGGAAATTGTGGAATTATGCGCTGCAGGTGCAGCAAGCTATAACAGAAAGAACTGAAGCAACAGACTCTTATTTCCAGGACATTGTTTATTGTGGGACAAACACGGACACCATTACATACAGGTTGTGTGGTTACTGTGCCTTAACTCTGGGTCGCTCCTTTGTTTCGTGGATAACTGGGACGTTGGCTGCAGGGGTCCCATCCCAACAGCCCGGATACAACTTGATTATCACCGTTGTGTACTTCTCTTGGGATTCGGGCTCACGTGAGTGGTGTTTGGGAGGCCTTCTTGAAAGGGGTCCGTTCCACACTTGCTTTATGCCTATCTGTGTTACAGGAATACTCCAGAAGAGGGCCTGTTTTTACTTACCTGTGCCGGGATCACTCCAGCAGGGGAGCCTGTCCGGTGGTTGTCTGAGTTGCAGAATCACTCCAGCAGGAGGAGTCTGTTCCAAACTTACCTGTGTTGCAGAGATACTCCAGCAGGAGGAGTCTGTTCCATACTTACCTGTGTTGCAGAGATACTCCAGCAGAGGAGCTGCTCCTGTACTTACCTGTGGACTGACCCACCGGGTTGAAGGAACCTCGTCTGAAGTGACCAGCGAAGTTCATCCCGGTGGACTCGGTTCCAATTGGATAGGTCTTGCGCAGACCCGGCCTGTAGTACAGTAGTCGGAAATAGCTTAGAGAGGGTTGAAGAAGTGAGTCAGTTAGTGGCCCGTACAGGGCACTGTTATATAACCGAAACTGTCTGTTTGTGTAAATATTGTAAATAAAAGATACTTGCCTGAAAGTTGCACGAGTCTGTACCAGTCGGTGGGAGCAGCAAACGAGTAACTCACGGGCTATTCCACTAGTTTGTTACAATATATATACACACACACACTGATGCACAAAACAAATACAGCACTCAGGTCTAATGGATTTAATCAAATATTTCAAACATAGATATCAAACAAAATCACAGAAAATGTGAACAAAAATACAGATCAAAGAATCATGATAAGTCTTCAGTATAAAACGTGACACTGTTCAACCAGAATTTGAGCCCTAACTAGTCATACTTTCACTCCAACTACATAACCGCTACACTACACAGATTCACATCTTAACCCTTTCAACAGACTCGGCTACTATTTACATTTACCCTACTCAAACGGCAATACATTGCCTCAATATACTGTAGGTTGAACAATTTTGCTATTGCCGTAATGTGTGTGTGTGTCTGTTATAAAGTGAAAAAGAAGTGATATCTGAAACACAAACACATTGGAAATGTGAAAAAACACCAAGTTATCAAAAGTTCCCAGCCATTTAAAGTAGAGATATCAAAAGCATAAGCCAAGTTTCAAGAAACCATTGGGACAACCTTGCCCAGCACAAAGCAAGTAGGCACAACTGTAAAGTGGTGGGGGTCAAGGTTGCCCCAATTGTTTCTACTAACTTGGCTTGTGTTTTGATGCAAGTTCGATCTGCATTTATTTAGCAAATATGTGTGCAGCCACTTCCGTTAGGGCAAAAATGACTGTGTTTGCTAAGCGCTGCGATAGCGCGAAAATGTGATTTAGAAGTCTGGTCTCATGTGTGGGCTAACGCATATCAAATAGCAAATCATGCCCCAGCCAATCAAAGCACAGTGGGGAGTAAAGTTACAACCAATAAGGATTCAACATTCCTTTAAGAGCACCTGTGCGTCTGCGATAGCGAGCGGAGGTCATTTGAAACCACAAAAAGAAGAAAGGAGACAAAAGCACAAAAGAAATTAAAATGTCCAGCAGCCCAAGTGAAGAGGATGACCAAGTCCCTCAAGCAAGGGTATATTTTTAGCAGCCTGGAGGTGGAGAGTGAATACTTACAAAATAAATAAAAAGTAATCTGTAAGGCTTAGCTGACCTGCCTGGCACTTGCAGCATCTGCAACCTCCACCACTGGGGCTTAAAGTTCAACATCTGCTTCCCTCAAACCCTGTAATCTTTCCTCTGTAAGTTCAACATCACATCCATTACGGAGAGCTATGTTATGTAAAACACAACCAGCCAGGATGATATTGCTAACCTTCTGAGGAGTGTACTGTAGTGTTCCCCAGAGACATCCAAACATCAGAATCGCATTTTGAGGATTCCAAATGTTCGCTCAATTACAGTACGAGCAGATTTAAAGGTACGATTATACCTGTTCGGCAGGGGTCATGGGGTTGAACAGCAGTGTCAGTAGCCACAGCTTCGTTGTCCCCTGTCAACTAGCCTCTCAGACTGTCATCCTGCTGAAACGCAGCTGCCACCTGCAAATTAGCAAGGATAAACAAGTTATGAGTGGAGCCAGGATGGTCTGCATGCACATTTGTGATGTAGCAGTTGGCATCACACACTTCTTGCATGTTGACAGAATAGGTCCCCTTATGATTTATGTAAAGGTGCCTATTTTGTGTTGGTGTGCGTAGCTACACATGTGCAATCGATGGCTTTCAGGACAGGACACCGGGAAACCCATACCTCCCAAGAAAACTCTGCTTTGTATTTTGTTGCAGCTCATGAGAGATCGGCAAATGGATGATTTTCCTGCCCGCTTTTCTAAAGCTGCAGGTACATCTTACACTGCACCTGATACAGCCGACTGGCTCATGTCTGCAGTATACTGTAAAGCCATAAAAATTTGCAAGCCTTTTATTATGCATTTTTCATGTATGAAAAAAGCAAACATTTTGGCATGAACTCAAATTCCACTAACAATACATACTTCATATATTGCAACCGATAGCCAACATTTCTGGAGCAAAATAGGTTTTCTGGGTGTGATTAAGCCAAATATTTTGGTCGCAAATATTTATGGCTTTACAGTAACCCACAGTATGTTGGAACAAGCCAGTGGCATAAAATGTTTGTGCAGTGGGTACCCTTACTGCTACCGGCAAACAGTGTGCTCTCCGCATGTCTCCTTCCAGGTCAGCCTGAAGCAGATGGCAGATGTCAGTGATTGTTTGTGTGTTGAGGCAAAATCGCTGCATACATTGTGTGTCAGGCTTAGAAAAGACAGATGACTTCTAAGTATTTGGGAACTTCTCCTCCTCCTCTTCTCTCTTTGTCTGGCCACATAAAAATCCACTGCATAGTCCATATTTCTTTTCTCTTTTTTCTCTCTCTCTTTTCTTTACCTGCTTCCTTGGTAGTATCAGCAGTATTTACAGTCGACCATGTAATTTGCACACAGTTTAGACCTGGTTTTCACATGTCAGTTGAAACGCAAACGCTAAGACTGTTGGTGGTTTGCTACATTGGTATGTAAATGAGGACACTCTCCTAAAGTTGAGCTCCTGTCCAGCACTAACGCTGACTTGCTGGGCGGGCACTAAAACACGGTGGCTAAATCATTAGGTGGGCAAAGTCTGTTTGCCCACATGTGTGCCTGATTTTGGTGCACTAACTGTCCGCAAAAGTGTTTTGTGGTTGCCTTAGGGGTTTGCGAACGTTGCTAAATAGTGCCCAGGATGCTCTATTCAATTGATTTTAACAGAGGAGGAAATTCTAATTAGATAATTAAAATAGAGCTCTCTTGGATACCAAGGTTAAATCAAACAGATACAGTTCATTTGAGTGTTTTAAGTGTATTTCTGTGTGAAAAACACAGTCTTATTTTTATGATTAAAATGTCAGTGTGTGACAGAGAGCGAACGAATCCTAGTCAACAATCTCCCTCCCGATCTGTGAGGGTGCTGTATAACAGGAACAGAGTGCCTTGTACTTATTGGTCTGGCAGTTCATTCCAGGGTCAGTCGGAAGCCAGCCATCCAGGAAGGGGGTGGAGTCACAATGCCCAAAGTCATCGTCCTAAAGCGGTGCAGCGATGTGTCAGTCATGGATTGGAGGGGCGTGACTGAACTAGCTATCGCAGGGGTGTGACTAAGGGTATAATTGGGGATGTGACTGTGTAATCTGTTCCTTTGTTGTGGTTATGAGAATGACTGAGAAAGAAAAACGGACTGTGAAAAGGGTATCGTGAGTGTTAAGGGTTTTGTTTGTTTGTGGAAACTAACTGTCTGTGTTTGTCACTGTAGACAGCTAAAACGAACCGGGAGCTGTCGCTACAGGCCAGCATCAAGCCCTGACTACACTGCACGACTGTCACTGTAATTACCTTGCACTGTCAGGAGAAGTGACCATGTCTGTGTTGTGTGTTGTTCTTTGGATTATTATTTCAGGACTGAACCCCGTGGTTTATACGCTGGCAATACACATTGTTGTGTAGAGCCAGAATTATTTTTTTAATGGTCTCAAGCAGAAAAGAGAAAATAAAGAACTGTTTTGAACAGTGAACTTTGTGTCTGTCGTAGTTGGAGCACCTGCATCACCTGTACACCTGCACACTGCAAACCACTCAATGACACAGTGGTATTTAGATCTGCCTTCATTTAGATCAGTTGGCTAGCCTTAGGGTCGCTTTTATGAATACAGTCAGCACTGCTTTATCGGGATGTCTCAGGAGATGAAAAAATATTCAGAATAACCGGCCAGTTAAACAAGAGGCATTTGAAAGGATCTTACTCACACTTATAGTAATAATTTATGACATATACAAAGAGGAGAAGTATTTCGTACTGTTTTTTATTTCTAAATGAAAAGAAAAAGAATGAAATCACATTATGAATAAATGTTAAATGCATCATTTGAAATGCGAGTCAATTGTTTATTTTATTCCTAAACAAAATGAATCACTTATTACTTACTCTGCAGCCACACCTGTTGAACAAGGTACTGTATAGGAAAGGATTCCCTATAAAAAAATAATAATCTTGAAAATAACCATGCAAACATTTCATTTATGATAGGCAGATAATTGCCACATTTCCCCCCATTTGTAATCATTGTTATTTCTAATTGAGTTTAGCTGCAGCCCAAGAAATTGAAACTCAACAGCAGTAATGACAACAGGTGAAGAAAAAAACACTGGTTTACACAACTTGCACAAGTCACAACATCATTACTTAACCACTGCACTGTGCTTCATGAACCTGTCTTGCTCTGAAAAGTGATCTTAGTTCATCATTTGAAAAAACTGTATCACAATTAAACTGAGTGACCTACCAATTAAATGACATAAATAGCACTGGGAAGAACCCTCTCCAAGAGTTCTGTCCCATTTAAGCAGAAATCCCAATTATCAGTGTCCCGATTAAGTGGCACCAATTGTACATGTTCAATGTATCATTAATTAAAAGTATAATTTGATTCATCATATGTAGGGTCTTCTTAAATCGCGGAGAAATTAAAACATTTTTGCATGTCTATCACAGCATAAATAGCAAAATTTCCAGATATTTCACTGCTGTATTCATACAATATAGAAAACAATGTATACTATATATATATATATATATATATATATATATATATATATATTACCTCCAAAGATCAGGAATACACATTTATGCTTACCTTCATAAAACGGCAGTCTTATTTGTTAAATGTCAGCATGCAGCGTCCACCAGCAGTTGCAGATGACATCCTCTGTCTCTGGGGTGTGAACACTATGATATGGATCATACATTGATATGGCATGTTCGGTATCCACAGAATTCACCGGAATTGTAAGGCAGCGCTTTGCCAACTTGTAGAGACATGGAAAGTGGTTGGAAAATAAGTCCCAAAGCTCAGTCACTTTTACTGGCATCTGCAATTCTTTGACATAATTCAAGTACGCAGCACGTTCGTAGTCATGCTCTTTCTGCCATCCAGGTATTGTTTTAAGTAGACTGGCATCAAAACACAGAAAAGATGCCTGACTTGGGTCAAAAATGCGAACAACGCTTAAAAAGTAGGCAGCAGACTATTTAAATTCGAGGTGGCTTTTTCAGCGGCTTTCGGCTTGGCAGCCTGAAAGTTGTTGCGATGCCAAATCCTCGACCCAGTTTATCAGATCAATCACTTTGTTGTATGCTTGGTGGATAGAAACCTTCCGACTTTCAAACCGTCAGAAGCTGCATGAACCTGCTTGCAGTTTCAGCCACAAATTTCACTTGGTCAGCAATGCCACTCTGTTATAAAAGATCAGTGTTTAAGCAAAGACTGTGTGCCGGTGTGATTTCACGCTCGTCACAAACACATTGCTGGTAGTACTGTATATTCTTTGCATGGTAACTCACTCCATTCCACCTCGTAATCCCTGGTTCTGGTGGAAGCGACACTGCTGCAGGTACTTTGTCACTTTGATTGGCAATTGACTCCCGGTATCGTAATTTACTGACTTGGACAATGCTCAAATGTTTTTTAAAGAAGAAGCCAGGATATCCACATCAGGGAAACTCAAGCTGAACAGTCTCTGTTAGAAACACGGGCAGGTCGTTGTCATTCCAGCTGCCAGGTACAAATAAAATGTGGAGTATATAGTTATCCTGTGCGTCTGTTGCTTCGTCGCTACAATTGAAGCTGAATCGCATTCCACCAGTGCAGATTTAACAGACTCAATGTGCGAAGCAATTCTGGTAAATAATCCTGGCAAAGTTTGTTTGCACACGGAAAACTTCCAGCATTTGCTACATGTTTGTTGAAGTACTCCCTTAGTTTCAGATTATCCATTTTTTCTAAAGGTCTGTCATATTTGGGTTATTTTAAGTAATGCCGCCTTTGATATGTTCAACCAAACTGATGTTGCATGTACTGTAATGTTACATCATACAAAGTAGACGGACACTCATTCAGCAAGCCAGTGATTGGATTTAATTATCACATGGCCACATAAAGAAGAAAGTAAAGTGTTTTTGCATCTGTGGCGAGCTCTGTTGAGTGGCGTGTGAGGTGGCGTTACGGACCAGGAAGTAACAAACAAAACAATGGATGGCGATGGTGAAGCTGAAGCATAGCGGCTCAGCGTTTTATTAAATAATAAAACAAAACAAAAGGTTTAAACCAACAGCAAACAAAAAGGCAGAAGGGCCAAACAAATAAACAAATAAGGTTTAGCAGTTGTTTTAAGTTTCGTTTTCTGTTTCGTTTTCTCTCTCTCTCGCTCTCACTCCTAATACATTCTCCTGAGAGCAGAGAGCTGCAGGTTTATATACAGTGCCCATCTCGATTAGCAATAATTAATCAATGAATTAACTTCGGGAGATGATCACCGTCTGCACGAGTTTAATAAGGATGCGTGACTGTCAGCTAGCTAAATAAATCACTAGTTGATCAGTCACGCATCCTCTAAGATTTTAAACTATAAAACAATAACAAATACTGGCGCTTTTATCTGTGCATAAACAATAATACAAATCATAAAAACACAGTGCACATATAAATATAGGGACGGGACACTCCACCACACATGCCCCCCTTGTGCATGGCGCACATGGCCTTTCGCACAGGCGGCTCCTCCAGCCAAGGAAATTTTGGGGATGATCTCCAGACCTCTCCCCCCTTCTTCATGGCGGCAGCTCCCTCCGTGGGGCTCCGGCCACCCGTTCTCCTGCAGCGAAATTTCTGGGAGCTGGAGTGTCTTCTGGGCGCTGGATGCACGGGCTCCCCCTTCTGGGCACTGGATGCACAGACTCTCCCCTTCTGGGCTGGATGCTTGCGCTCCCCCTTCTGGGCGCTGGATGCTCGCTCCCCTTCTCGGCTGGATGCTCGCTCCCCTTCTGGGCGCTGGATGCTCGCGCTCCCCTTCTGGCTGGATGCTCGCTCCCCTTCTGGGCTGGATGCTCGCACTCCCCCTTCTGGGCGCTATTTCCTCCTCTTCATAATAGTGGAAGGGACAGTTGGAAGTCAATGTGAAGTTACACTGGACACTGTACATTAAAAACACCTTACATAATTGAATATTAAAAGCAACATATACAGCAGATTCACATTAAAGAATCCCTGTTCCTCCTGGACAGATCAATATGATGAAGTTTGTGGTGAAGTGTGATGTAGAACCAAGGACGCTTCCTTCTATCTTTCCATGATCTGTACTGTACTGCCCTTTGGCCTTAAGATTTTAGTAGAGGTCGGGGGCTCCCGAGTGGCGCATCCAGTAAAAGCACTCGCTGGAGTGCAGGATGCGCTCTATAGCCTGGACATCGCGAGTTCGAGTCCAGGCTATTCCACAGCCGACCGAGGACAGGAGCTCCCAGGGGCGGCGCTCAATTGGCTGAGCGTCGCCCGGGGGGAGGGAGGGTTAGGTCAGCCAGGGTGTCCTCTGCTCACCGCGCACCAGCGACCCCTGTAGTCTGGCCGGTCGCCTGCGGGCTTGCCTGTAAGCTGCCCAGAGCTGCATTGTCCTCCGACGCTGTAGCTCTGAGGTGGCTGCACGGTGAGTCTGCAGAGTGTAAAGAAGTGGGCAGCTGATGGCACACTGAACACTGAACCCTTTCTTTGCATGGTTTCTTTGCATGGTAACCCTAGGTGGAAGATGACAGGGATGACTACATGGCCTAAATCCAGTAACCTAACCTTATTCACTATGATACCTCATTTAAGACTCATTTCATATTGCTCAATGGTAGTTTGCTTTAATGGCAGTCCAATACAATGATACTTGTCCCTTACCTATTACTAAACAGTTATCATCTTGGTTTCTCTTTCCCATTTGTGACACAGTGTTATGGTCTAGGTTGATACAAAATGTATATCCATTTACCTAGCCAGTTTTAGCAGAATTACCATAAGAATACACCTTTCCATTGTTTATTTTAGACTTAACTGGCAGATTTTTCCATCTTGTCGCATCAAATTAAAACACACTTCCAGACAATTTCAAAATTGGTCCTATCATTGGGGCTTTTTGAATATCCACTGTTTTAACAATTCAGTAGCCAAGGCTTCAACATTTTTAGACCTCTCATTAGGCTTACAAGCCTAATAATTTTAATCTGCTCTATGATTTGAGTGTTCCCCCTGACATGGAGTCAGGAGAGAGAACTGGAGTAAAAACGGAATATTAGAACACAGTTAGCTTTCAGTATTAAGCCTCATGTGCATACATTACCAGCAGCAGTAACCATGTAATTATAAAAATGATTTTAAGTGGAATAATTAGAAAAGATAAACATAAATGCTGGTTGGTGGAATTTATAATCAGAATATAATCTTTTAATTTTTAATGGCAGTATAATTTACAAATCACAGCCAATCAGTGGTACAAAGGGCATTGCTGTACGAGACGATACCACAGACCTAAATAACTTGGATTGCTGTATGCAGCTACTTCATTACGGAAAGAAGTAGATGTATACAGTATACAGTGCCTATAGAAAGTCTACACCCCCTTGAACTTTTTTCACATTTTGTTGTGTCAGTGCCTCAGAGTTTCATGCATTTAAATGAGGATTTTTTCCACATACTCCACACTGTTAAGGGGAAAAAAGTTTTTATTGAGAAAAAGATTATATATTAAAAATACAAATCTGAAAGATCATAATTGGATAAGTCTCCACCCCCCTGAGTTAATACTTGGTGGAAGCACCTTTGGCAGCAATTACAGCTGTGAGTCTGTTGGGATAGGTCTCTACCAACTTTGCACACCTAGATATGGCAATATTTGACCATTCTTCTTTACAAAACTGTTAAAGTTCTGTCAAGTTCCTTGGGGAGCATGATGGACAGCAATCTTCAAGTAATGCCACAAATTTTCGATTGGATTTAGGTCGGGGCTCTGACTGGGCCACTCAAGGACATTTACCTTTTTGTTCCATAGCCACTCCAGTGTAGATTTGGCTGTGTGCTTTGGATCGTTGTCAGGCTGAAAGGTGAACTTCTGTCCCAGTTTCAGCTTTCTTGCAGAGGGCAGCAGATTTTCTTCAAGGACTTTTCTGTACTTTGATCCATTCATTTTCCCTTCTATCCTGACAAGTGCCCCAGTCCCTGACGATGAGAAACATCCCCATAACATGATGCTGCCACCACCATGCTTCACAGTAGGGATGGTGTTCTTTGGGTGATGCGCTGTGTTGGGTTTGTGCCAAACATAACGCTTTGAATTTAGGCCAAAAAGTTCAATTTTAGTTTCATCAGACAACAAAACTTTTTGGCACATGGCTACAGAATCTCCTGAGTGTTTTTTGCATACTTCAGACGGTATTGAAGGTGGTCTTTCTTGAGTAAAATACAGGCCAGATTTGTGGAGTGCTTGGGATATTGTTGTCACATGCACACTTTGACCAGTCTTGGCCATAAAAGTCTGTAGCTCTTGCAATGTTGCCATTGACCTCTTGGTAGCCTCTCTGATCAGTCTCCTTCTTGCTCGGTCATCCAGTTTGGAGGGATGGCCTGATCTAGGCAGGGTCTTGGTGGTGCCACACACCTTCCACTTCTTAATAATCGACTTGACCATGTTCCAACGGATATTCAAGGCCTTTTATATTTTTTTATACCCATCCCCTGATCTGTGCCTTTTTAACAACTTTGTCCCGGAGTTCTTTTGAAAGCTACTTGGTGCTCATGGTTGAGTCTTTGCTTTGAAATGCACTACCCAGCAGAGGGAACCTACAGGAAATACTGAATTTATCCTGAAATCATGTGAATCTCTACAATTTAACACAGGTGGAGGCCACTTAACTTGGTGTGTGAATTTGAAGATGATTGGTTACACCTGAGCTAATTTAGGATTGCTATTAAGGGGGGTGGACACTTATCCAACAAGCTATTTCCGTTTTATTTTTAATTAATTTTCTACAAATTTCTAGAATATTTTTTCACTTGGAAGTTGTGGGGTAGGATGTGTAGATAAATAAAAAAAAAAACTATTTTAATGCATTTTAATTCCAGGCTATAGGGCAACAAAAGGTGAACATTTTGAAAGGGGGTGTAGACTTTCTATAGGCACTGTATATATATATATATATATATATATATATATATATATATATATATATATATATATATATATATATCCACACCAGCAGCGGCGACGCGAGCAGCATCACGTTGAGAAAATTTTATAACCTGTTTTTATTTTTTTTTTCGTCGCGTGACTGGAATGAAACTGACCAATCAGAATCAAGGTTAACATCATTGAAACACGTCAAACACACGCCTCAAAACATGTCACGAGTCAAAACAAATTATAAGTAATAATGGACTAAAAGTTATAAGACATAAAAGTTGCCTGACTTAATAAATTCTTCAAATTCCAAACACAACATACACAATATTAACATCATCAACATAATGGTGCCAAGCTGGGGAGCAGAAGGTTTTTTTTGGAGCATCAGAACCCGTGTCAATGGACTCATAAATAACACCTAATAATAGCATTAAGATATCCTAAGTGGCATTTACCATGACGTCTTGCCATGGCCCACGACCTTGTTCTTTGTGGAAAAAGTCACAAAAGCGATCATGCACAGCAAAAGCTTCATGTGAAGCTCGATCGCCACCCATGTGTGAAGCCGATTGCAGATTTCCATAACTGTTCTCCCTTGCTCATTTGCCTTCTGGAGAAAGTTATGGAGAAGACATGCAGCCTCAACAACTGTGCCCACTTTACATGGTAGCATGTTAATTTTTCGATAGAATATCGCCACCTGGCAGCAAGTATGCCAAATGCATTTTCCACAATCCTTCGTGCCCTTGACAGGCGGTAGTTGAAGATCTTTTTATCAGCAGGGAGACTGCATCCAGGATAAGGCCTCATCAAATATGTCTTCAGAGGGAATGCTGCATCACCCACTATGACCTATGGCATTTTGCCAAGCTGCTCCGTAGCTGGTAAATAGGTGTCACGGCACATTCATTGTCTTGGCCTCCATGCCTCTCCCTAGTGCAGAACCTGCATACACACCACCATCGCTGGTTCTTCCAAAGTCTCCTACCTGTATAACACGGAACCTGTAGTCAGCATCTACAAGGGCCATGAGTACAATGGAGAAAGACCCTTATAATTGAAGAACGGTGCCTGTGTTAGATGGTGCTTGTATCAGTATGTTTTTCCCATCAAAGACACCAATACAATTGGGGAAATTCCAGTGCTCACCAAATTTTTGGGCAATCATCTTCCACTCATCCTCTGTTGGTTTTGGCATGTAGATGTTACTTAGCAACTTCACAATTGATTGACACGTTTCCTTAATAATGACAGAAACTCTATCCCAAGGCGATTGCTGCAGGCTAGGCTTACATATGAATCCCCTGTAGCCAGGAACCTGAAAAATAGATAAATATGTGTTATTTATTTATTTATTTATTTATTTTTAGTCAGTTTCAAACTGTGTTTTTCCTGATGTTTTTATTTGAATACAATTTTAAAATTTCAGATGAGGAGTGCAACCGCTGGAAGAACCTATGAGACACATATGTCAGGAATATGAATTGTCAGAATCAGCCAAGTGGGTCTGGGGCAAAAAGCAGAAAGATTGGAAGTGCATGGATATCATGTATTTCCTAAAGACACATATGCAGTACAGAAGGTAAGCATTTGTTTTATTCTGCAAGCATATGGCCCTTAATATCTCACCTGTAGCAATAACATTTTAAAAATGTTTAATTGGATCCCAGTGGCGCATCCAGTAAAGGTGCTCCACGTGGAGTGCAGGATGCACTCTATAGTCTGTACGTCGCGAGTTCGAGTCCAGGCTATTCCTTTGCCGACCGAGGACGGAGCCTCCAGGGGCGGCGCTCAATTGGCCGCCAATAACAGTGTTTCCTAACAATTATTATTATTATTATTACATGGTGAATGACAATTTCCCTATAAACGTTGTTTTACAGTAGGCCAGGGAGAAAAGTGTGGATGAGCAGAATAACACAAGTACATCAATGGGATGTTAGGCAGTGTAGACTAATAGCCCACAGAAAGCAGGGTCTTGAGTGATGAGGAAATCATCCAACTCCATCCTCCAAAAGAACCAAATGAATGTCCTACTCCAATTTTGAGTAATAATACCTGTAGTTTTCCAATGCCCCTCCGCCCAGTGTTTTTAAATAAAAATATATATACTGAATATTAAAATACATATTTTTAAAATCAACTTGTTTTACAAAAAATGAATTCTGTTTCTAATGTTATTTTCAACACTTCTTCAGTTGTTAAAAGTAAACACTGCTAGTTCTACAATTTCTGTATTTGTGTTATTGTCACCGTTATTATAACTAAGGCCCTGTGTAAATCGCGATTGTGAAATTGTGAAATTAGCCCAATACTGCAATTTTTTCAATATTCTTAAGAAATAAAAATAATTATTTCATCATTATTTGTATTTCCTACAAAAAAAAAAAATCACATTAACGAAACTGTACAGCTCTGTTGTGTGCCAGCGTGTACTATTAAGCCATGCACATAGTGCTGTGTAGTGATTATGTCATGTGACTATAAGCAATCTCAGTGGGAAATTAATATACTATACACTGTAAACAAGAAAATGTCTCTAAAAGGCTGAAAATGCATCTGCAGCAAATCGCGTAGAGCAGAATTCAGCAGGTAAGCCCTCTGTCGTCCTGCAACGTTACTCTAGATCACTACCGAAAATAGTCTGTTGACAGGCATTTAGATTCATGTATTCACCGAAAGAGAAAGGTGGAAATCCAGAGCAGTACCGCGACTTCCATGTTCTAAAAGTCCTGTGAAAACCGTGAAGCACGAAACACATTACATTTTGACCTGACAGAGGCATTTGTTTGCGCAAATATCCCTCTTGAAAAATTGGAAAACCAAAAGCTATGTAAATTCTTCAGACTGAGAGTGTAGCAAATGGTGGAGTGATTCCTTCATCAGCCCAGCTGAGACATGAATACTTACCTAAAGTTGCCGAGTATCACAAGCAGGAGATTATGGAATTGGTAAAACAGTCTGGTTGCTTGTCAGTGGTCACTGACGAGTCGACTGAAGATCAGTATATGTTACACATTGTATTTGTTTTGTAAGACCTAAATGGTGAACATACATCAGACGTAGAACTGAAAGCTGCCCTTGCAGATACATTTTACCTACAGGCTGTTAATTACAACACCGTTTCACAAGCTACTGTAAAGTGCTTGAATAACTTGAATGTTGATTTTGATGATGTCAGTGCATTTATCTCTCGAAAAAAAAATTGTTCACATAATTTATAAAATAGTTCCATGCACATTCTGTTTTATACGACACTTTAACCATGACACTGCCGTGAATTAAAAAAAAAAAAAAATCTGCGATTTTCACATTGCCTTAATTACAACAAATAATATACACCAAAACAGTACATATAAGGCTATAATTCTATTGAGGATTTCTGGTGACACTGCTAAATCACTCGAGCTAGCTCTCTCATGATTTATATGTCACCCGAAATCCTTGATGGAATTACAGCCTTGTTATGCACACATTTTTGGTTATATTTACACTTTTTATGGCACTGGCAGGCTGGCTGGGTGGTGTGATGTCATAGACCTGGAAGAAGACAGACACAACTCTGGGGTATGAATGAAAGCGCTGCTTGCATGTTTTATTAAAAATAAATAAAAGTTTTAAACATAAACAAAACACTTCACAAAACAAAAGGCGTGTTGGCCAAAATAAACAGACAAACAAACAAGTTATATTTCTGGTAGTTCCAGCACGAGTAGCAATTGTTTTATTATAGTTATTAGTTTACCTCCTCTCTCTCTTACTCCCATTCTCCACTTCTGAACACTCAACCCTGTTCAGCCAAAACTGCAGGTCTTTTATATTGTGGCCGAGGGGTCAGCTGGCTATCAATTACCTAATTTACCCCTCAACCACTTTCGGCACAGGTTTTATCATATGCGTGGTCAACAGCCAGTTTATCAATAAGCACTCGCTGCTGACAACTCATTCCCATGATTTTATCTGGATGGGGAATTCTAACCCCATCCAGGCTGTAAATAATAATAATAAAACTGCATGTTTTTACACACAAACAGTACATTTAAATAATACAATGAATACAAAACAAAACAAAACATAATATGCACAGGGGCGGGAGTACTCCGTCACAGGCACTTTTAAAAATTGTATTCAAGAATATAACTCTGTGAATGATAGCCGTAATATTGTTGCTGTTTTAAACAACACCCTTTTTAGTGGGAGTGCAACATGCATGTTGCTCATGAAATACTGTAAGCTATCAGTCTTTTGTGTCCTGCAAGACAATCATAGGCAATGATGATAATTAAGAAGAACAATGTGTAATTTCTATCAAAACTTCAGTCAGAAAGAAGTTATAAACATATGGCTCCCAGGCTCCTGTTTGAAATTATACTAGGCTTTTGTTGCATTGGTGTCATTTGGGTGCATATTTGATTGTATCTGCGAGGCATTTTTCTCCTGCACAGTCTGTAAATGTAGTCATCATCACCTGGAGTCAGAGATGACAGGGATGAGTGCAGGCAGGAAACAGCGCAACACTCGCATTGCCTTCCATGACTGACCAGCAACCATCAAGAGCAATTAAACACTGGGAGCTGTGGATGTCTTTGGACAGGTTTAAGCTTCCTGGCATCCCCTGATTAGATGTTTGCATTACTTCCCTTGGCCAATGTGTGCTGCACTTGTTTGCTCTTTTTCTGGGATATTTATTTCCTGTTGTCAAATGTTGATAGATAACTTTTCACTCAACGCATTTTGATGTACATGTTTATTTTCTACTAATTACCCCCTTGCATTGCACTTCTACTACATTTATAGTCCACTGCTTAGAGCACTTTAGTATCTCTGTGAAGGCAGGGAAACAGGTTGTACTTGTACTATAGAGGGCATGGTATCAGGAAAATAATATCTAGATTGTTATTGTTTCTTACCATTTGTCTATGTTTCATTGTCATTTGAAATGGTAGGCAGCAATGTGTGTTGGCTGTTAACTTTTATTTAAAGAAAGGGACAAACTACAGTTAGTATTGTATGACTTACATCCCATGCATCATAAATACTGACAACTATCAGCACATTGCAGAGAAAACCCATTATAATATGGGTGAGCAAGTTGTTTGGATTGCTCAGTCGGAAAAAAAACATGTGATATGTGCTATGAGTCCCCCACAGCAATGTTTAGTTTCCAAGCAATAAGTGTATTCACCCACTTTTGACTGCCAAAGTGTGATGTACAGAATCAAATCATCAACAACTCCTTGGTGTCTTCTAGTTTTACAGTGGCTCTTTTGGCAGTTACCATACCAGTTTAAGCCAAAGGCTTGTGATTTCTGCAGCCAGACACCCAGATTGATTTTGTCAGAGGTTCTCTTGTGCTTAGAATGCCTTTTGCAGTGAGGTGGGGGATGCCTCAAACATTTTAACTAGTGCAGGATTATAAAAAGCTCCTCATAATTGTGTAATAAGCACACATTAAGTTAAAGGTTAGACATGCGGTAAAGACTGGTGCAAAACCAAGGCAGTTATCTTCACCATGTTGTGTGACAGACAGATGGACAGGATCAGTTAGAATACAACAATGTTTACAGCAAAAATAAGAAGTACACTAGATTGTAGCCCAACTATTCCTGAAAAAATCCACTGACCTTGTCCTATTTTGAGTATCATTTTATGGCAATTAAGGAGGGCTATGCTAATATTTTGGTAATATTAATATGAATTAAACACGAATTGCATTAAAAAGGGTGTTTACAGCTTTGTAAGATTTTAGAATGCTGTCACAGAAACATTCTGTTACTTACCTAATCGTGGCAACCTGGGTTTACAGTGATTTATCATTAACAGGAGGTGTATCTCAACTATATATTGTATTTGTAATTTCACATATGGAAAAATATATACAACACTGTGGCAAAGTGGTTAACAGTGTGCAGGTGCAGGTGATCAACAGACAGACAGACAATTATAATATGGGAGCAATGTTGTTTAATGGTTTGAATCCAATTGCCTGATGGCGTAACAGCAGTAAATAATAAACAATGTTATTGTTACTGTTAACTGGCAATACAGCGCGTGTATTGCTCTGTTTAAATCCATGGTTGGTTTCCAAATAATAAACAGTCCCGTTCTTATTCACCCACACGTAACACAGACACAAACACAAGTCCACAGTGAGTGCTCTAGTGCTCGTAGTGAATATACAGTCCTTAATGAAACAAAGTGCAGTGATGTTGTCCAGCTCCGTATCGTGTTAGCCATCTTAACAATAACAAACAGTATTTTCAGACAAGACAAAACAAACAAAACACTCACGATATATTTCATAACACTGGTCCTTCTGGGTTGTTCCGTAACCATAACTGAAGGAACAGATTATGTCGCTTTGTCCCCTACTTATAGCGTCACTCATAACCCCTTGGTAAACGACTGCAGCCGCTCCTCCAATCCGTGTCTGCCACATCATTTCCTTCCGGTCGATGAGTTAATGCACGAAGCTCCGTCCCTTTCCTTTTACCCCTAGGAATTAAACGTCAGGCCAAACAGTCCAGGGAACTCTGTTCCCATTACTTAGTGCCCTCACAGGTCGGGAGGAGATTTACCACCAAGAATCATTGTCTTTCTGTCACAAACTCTTCTATGTTATGTATGTATAATATATTTAAGATATATGTTGTGAATTTAACATACAAGTATGAACATTGTCACATACAAGAAAAAACATCAACATATAAGGCAGACATGTTGGATTTTATATGTTGACTCATATATGACTGCTTAATGTTAGTGTCTTACCTGGACATCGTATGAAGTTTGCATGGTTGTCATATACATACTGGTACACTGGATCTAAAAATGATTTGTATACCAAGTGTACAAATACTTATTGGCGCCACGATAAGGATAGGAATGAATAACATAGGCAAATAGCACATCAAAAAACATAATGAACAAATGGAAATTACTTTGTGCATTTTTAATGAGTATATAGTATACTTGCAGCAGTTCAGAGACTATGTATTTAGCATTATTTCATAATAACATTTGTTTTAAAATGCATCACAAAACAAACAAACTGGTCACCTTTATCAAAAAGTAATGTATATTTTCAATCTATGTGCTGACATATAAGAGTGGCAGTACAGTCAAAAGACTTTATAGTAAAAACAAAACACAAGTAGAATTTTTGAAATTATGTTTTTTGTTGGTCTTATCCTATTATTAAAAAAGGCAACATAAGTTGTAGATGTATTAAAATTATACTCTATTAAAAGCCTTGTTTAGGAAACTTAAAATAACATTTAATTTTATAATTAGTCTCTAATTTGTTAAAAAAAAGTACTGCGCTGTCATGATAAATTACCCAAATTTACACAGCTATGTAAGTTGTGTGTGTTGCATTTGAAAATAAATATATTCATAAGTAAAAAATGTAGTGAATATGTCAAGATATGTCAAGATTAACTGATTCTCTGGAAGTAATATATATAAAACATACATTTGTATAAATGTGTATGCATGTGTTTGAATAGTCAGGTGACCTAAACTGGCCATCATTGTATTGTAAAGCTTATTTTCATATATGTTTTATCTGAGAATAGTACACAGCTTAATTGGTCAGATTACAAGTTGTAGTAGGGGCGCTATGCAAATTATAAGAAACTGGCCATATTTGCACTACACTGCATATATGATTTATACAAGTTTGCTTATATGAAACATATATGTAAAATATGTGCTTTTAATATGTTTTTACTAAGAAACTGTACATATTTGCACTACAGTGCATATATGATTTTACACGTTGCTTATATAAAGTATGTGTTTTTAAAATGTCATCTCATAAGAAAGTGGCCACAATGCTTATATGGTTCATAAAACAAAACCTTCTATGGAACCTACTATAGTACACACACACACATATATGCAAAAGTATTCACACCCCTGACCAATTCTCTCATATTACTGAATTACAAATTGTACATTGAAATTTCGTTCTGTTTGATAGTCAAATCAATTATTGTAAGGTGACATTGGTTTTATGTTGGGAAATATTTTTAAGAAAAATAAAAACTGAAATATCTTGCTTGCATAAGTATTCAACCCTGTGCTGTGGAAGCTCCCAGTTTACACCGATGAAAGAAATTGCCCAAGCGAGAACACAATTACGTTACCATTGGCCTCCACCTGTGAACCATTAAAGTTGCTGTCACATTTTCTGGATAAAAACTCCACTGTTGAAGGATCATTGGTCAGGCTGTGAATCTGAAGGAAAATGAAGACCAAAGAGCATTCTACAGAAGTTACAGATAAAGTAATACAAATGCATAGATTTGGGAAAGGGTACAAAATAATATCCAAGTGTTTGGATATCCCAGTGAGCACAGTTGGATCAATAATCAGGAAGTGGAAGCTGCATCACATCACCCAGGCAATGCCAAGAAAAGGCTGTCCCTCAAAACTCAGCGCTCAAACAAGGAGACTTGTGAGAGTAGCCACAGAGAAGCCAACAATCACTTTGAAGGAGCTACAGAGTTCAGTGGCTGGGAGTGGAGTAATGGTGCCCAGTCAACCATATCAAGAGCTCTGCATAACACTGGCCTGTATGGGAGGGTGGCAAGAAAGAAGCCGTTACTCAAAAGTACCATCTGAAAGCACATCTGGAGTTTGCCAGAAAACATGAGAGTGACCCAGCTGCGATGTGGGAAAAGGTTTTGTGGTCAGATGAGACCAAGATAGAGCTTTTGGCCAAAACTCAAAGCACTATGTGTGGCGCAAACCTAACACTGCCCATGCCTCAAGACACACCATCCCTACAGTGAAGTATGGTGGTGGCAGCATCATGCTGTGGGGATGCTTCTCATCAGCAGGGACTTGTTAAAAGTGAAGGAAGAATGGATGGAGCAAAATACAGGAAATACTGCAAAATAACCTGCTTCAGTCTGCTAAAAACTGAAGCTTGGGAGGAAATTCACCTTTCAGTAGTATTTTTCTTAAGAATATTTCCCAACATAAAACAAATGTCACCTTAAATAATTGATTTTGAGTTTCAGTGTTTTAAAATAAAATATCAAACAGAATGAAATTTCAATGTACCATTTGTAATTCAGTAATATGAGAGAATTGGTCAGGGGTCTGAATACTTTTGCAAGGCACTGTGTGTATATATATATATATATATTCCATATGGGTTATATTTATTAAAACAAATTGTACACTATAAACAGATTAACCTGTTTTTAAATGATTGATTTTCAGTTTCATTGGTCTTTGCGTTATTTGTTATGAAGTTGTGCATATGCAGGTATTTTTGTAGGTATTATTTTTATGGGTCAGCACGGATAGCAATCGTTATTGATACTTTTAATTACTCTACTTCTCTCTCTCCGTACCTCTTCCTACACCCAATTGAGTGCTTCATGCCTCTATATATACAGCTGTGCCCAGATTCAAGTACTAATTAATCATTCACTTGAATCTCGGCACTAATTTGTGCAATCCCGTGCTCACCTACAATACACATTTTAATCTGCATGTGAAGTGATTGTGCCATCCTCGTGTCTAAATTACAAATATACAATATTAAAAATGGCAGAGTAACCCCACATTATATCCTGCGCACTTATACATACCCCAACAATAACCATAAAATACGCACAGGGGTGGGGCACACTGCAGGAATGTTGTTTAAATTTCATAACTGTAGACTTCAGATGTTGTTTGGTTTATATTTATTTGCATTCGCCTTCCAATAATCCTATATCATTTTTCAGTTACACAGAATAATGCTTTGCATTTTTGCACTTATGACTAAAACTCATTTTAAATTTGTTTATCTTTTTAGCTGGGTCATCAGCATTGGGTCAGTGTACTGTTTGTTTTCAAACATTTTAATTTAAATTATAAATACTTGAACACCAATAAACAGCATTGATATATTACAGGGAACATTTTAAACAGCTCTACAAGCTCGTCCAATTTGATCCGATTTAGACAACATCATCACCCAACTGTTTCATGATCAGCTCTGGAACCCTGCTAATATATGATTAAAACAATGCTGCTTCTAAAAGTATTTTTCTCAGACTTGCATTAGATCCAATAATCTTAAAACATTTTTTGTATTCTAATCTTACTAATGGGGATTGATTTGTAGAGTAAATTACAGTGATGTATTAGGGATTATTGTTTTATTGGATCTGTATCTCAACCCAACTCTTTCCTGGTACCTCTACCCATAATCCTATAGAAAAAAGCCTCAGCATGGCACTTCATTGTTATTCCAAGTGAACCCTTCCTGCTGCCCAGGCTTATTGGCTTGTATAAAGAGCTTGGGGACAGCTGTATCCTGCTCTAAAGGCCCTTGATACTTTTACCGCTGTCCTCTCACAACCCGGTTGATCAACACTTTCCATTACTTCACACTTATCTTATCAGTGGCATAAAGAAAGATTGGATCTGACAAGACACAGGGAAATGGTAATCCCTTGGACTTGGCTGAGACAGGAATGTCTTAGCTGTTTCATCACCATTGCTGCTTTCTCATGTTAGAATATACCCCTATGCTCCCCCTCCTCTTTCGCCCACAACACAACCACCCCTGAAGCATGCCAGAACGAGATTGAGCTTTTGGCTTCAAGGGTGTTGTCGCACATGTATCATTTTAATTTTTTATGAACGGCCACTTTGCCAAAAGTATTAATTAGAGGTCGTGGTTTGGGAGCTGTTTGTTTTGGCCTGTGTCAAAACTCATCGGGCACAACAGGCTTCTGCACTGCCAGTTTATAGGTATTCCTAGGGTTTGCAATAAACACCAGTTGTGCAACCATTTGTTTTAATGATTATAGCTTTCTATCAATCTGTGTCATAATGAAGAGCAAAATTAAAAACATGTCAGCATTTAATACATATCTGCAGCAAGAATAGATTAGTAGCAGCATAAATATATACTGTATATAAATATATACTGTATATATATATATATATATATATATATATATATATATATATATATATGTGAGCCAGCTCACAGATTCACCAACAGGAGGCGTTCATGGCAGGCTAGGAACAAGCCCACAGGTGTGGCAGATAATACAATGATAGACCTGTGGTCAGCATACTTGCCTGCCATGGCGTCAAGGAGTTAACGGGTAAACAGGCTGCAGGTGTGGTTAGGTAGGGGACCAAGGTGGTACCATGGTTAATTCCCATTAGCCTAAATTGGCCCACCTGTAGCCTGTAACCATCCAATTGCCAGATGGTGCAGCACCCTTTAAAGAAAGCCTTCCCAGCCAGTCAAGGTTGGCTTCTAACCAGTGAGCAGCGTGAGGTTATCCACAACCAAGACGGACCGTCAATATAAAACAGAAGCTGAAGCCAACAACCAACCTGGTAAAACCCTGGAACAAAGTAACTGGATGTGGTGAGCGGTCCAGTTAGTTTACATTTTGTTTTTGGGTTATACAAATCCTGTTTGAACTGTTTGTTTTTACATCGCATCTCACAGCGAGAATGATATTTTCTGTTGTGAAGTGCGAGGAAGTTTATTTTTGTGTTTTTGTGAAGTTTATTAAACAAACTTGGATTGGAAACTATTGTCTGCTTTGTCTGTGTGCACCCACACCCCATATATATATATATATATATATATATATATATATATATATATATATATCAAATTTGAAACCCTAAAGAACCACTAAAGATCAACAATGATTAGTTTTTCATCCACAAGGATACAATACAATGTTTTTCTTTGCTGTTATTGATTTGAATGCGGTCTGGCAGAGGTGGTGTTAGCAGTGTCAAGGCTGGCTCCTCCAGCCAAGGTGGATTTTGAACCAGTGTGGTGCACACTGGAAGTAGCGTGGCATGGGCAGTGGTAATGCTACCCTCAGCATGGGACACTCGGTGGTAGCAGAGGCACTAGGCACACCAGGCATGGTGTTGGCGTTGGCGGTGGCAGCAGGCCATGTTGCTCTCAGTGAGGAACACTTCGGCAGTAACAGTGGTGCGGAGTACTCTGCCAGTGAAAGCGGCTATGGGTGGAGGTAGTCTTCTCACCCCCCTTCTCTGTAGCTGGCGGCTCCCTCTTCTGGGGCTCTGGCAACAGAACGTCCTGCAGCAAAACTGCTGCTGATGGAGGTGGCTCTGGCCACAGTATTACCGGTAGCGAAACTGCTCTTGGTGGAGGTGGTCTCCTGACCTCCCCCTTCTCTGTAGCCGGCAGCTCCCTCTCCTGGGGCTCCGGCCACAGTATTACTGGCAGCAAAACTGCTTGTGGTGGACACCACAAATCCCGAACAGTGATGTGCAGGCATCCCGAGGCGGTGCAAGGTTTGCAACTCTAGGCGGTGCAGGACAGGGCGGAAGGTAGTCTCCCTCTAGCAATGGAGGCGGGAGCAGCAGGTAGTATCCCTCTAGCGAGGAGGCAAGAGCAGCAGGTAGTCTCTGTCTCTGGAGACTGGTGCGCCTCTCCCTCGGTCACTGGAGACTGGTGTGGCTCTCCCTTGGTTACTGGAGACAGGTGCAGCTATCCCTCAGTGACTGGAGACTGGTGTGCTCTCCCTCGGTCACGGGAGACTTGGGCTTCCCCTTCTTGGGCGATGGACACTCAGCCTCCCCCTTTTGGGCGATGGATGCTCGGGCTCCTCCCACTTGGGCATTGGATGCTCGGGCTCCTCCCACTTGGGCGTTGGGCCTTACGGGTTCTCCCACTCAGGTCCATTTCTGTGTCCTAGTTGGCCTCCAGGCAGCTGTCCTCCTCATGCCCATAGCGCAGGCAGTTTGTGCACTACTCCTCGTCCTCCCGCTCAGTGGTGTAGTACTCTGCCTGTATCTCAGGCGCTGCGGACGGCAGTGGTCTTGGGCACTCTTCTTCTGGGAGGGGGCAGTTGAGTGGGGAATGCCCCCGCTCCCCACAGTTGGGGCACCAACAGTTGCCCATTACGATGCTGTGGAAGGCGTCCCAGCTGCTCTCCTTTTTGCTGCTGCAGTTGGTACAGGCTGCTTCTAGCGACATATGCCCGACCTCGCCAACAGCAAGGCACCACTCCTCCCCTTTTAAGCAGGTTATGCAGATGTCCAGCCCTTGCTTCCCTCTTTCCTCACTGCCTTCCTCCTTTCCTTCACATTTTCCACACACGAAAAAAATCAAGTCTTTTTCTTAAAATAAATAAATAAATAAATAAATAAATAAATAAAAGTACCTGCTCTGGCCTGGGTCCGTAGAAGCGCTATATCCCACCTTTTCCACCACGTGTGACAGGATAGCCGAGTAGTGACGTTCCCAGATCAGAAAGCTGACAGAGAAACACACAGACCAGTACTACGGGTGAAAGAGCACTCTGGTGCGCCGTTTTTATTGAAGCAAAATAAAATAAATATTTAAATATATACAATGCCTTCAATTGCCTTCACTGATCTTGTAGTCTAGTTTTATTTTTAGTTTTGCTTTCATACCAAAATACACAAAACAATACATTAAATCAACCGTTCTTAAACAACTAACAAAACAGTATTTACAATACATTCACCCATGCTGAGGTATGCTTCCCAGCTGCCCTTTGGTCGTCCCACCTCCTGCTCTCCAGGGCGGGGACAGTTGATGATGGAGTGGCCCCTTCCGGAGGAAGGGCACCAACTTGAGGCCTCGACCAGGCGAATGTAGCCATCCCAGCGTCCACTCCTGAGCTTCCCTCTCTTGGGCTCTTGACGCTCGGGCACCACCTTCATGGCCGCTGGATGCACGGGTTCCCCCTTCTGGGCGCTGGATGCATGGACTCCCCTTCTGGGCGCTGGATGCACGGGCTCCCCCTCTGGGCCGGAGCCTGCTTCCTCACCTTCTTGGCACCGCCCTCCTTCCCTTCTTCGGGACCAGCAGTTCCACCTGCCATGGAGGGTTGGTCTGGTGCTTTGTGCCCGACCTTGCCGATGGCAAAGCACCACTCCTCCCCTTTGAGGCAGGTAAGGCAGGTTTCCTGATCCCCTGCGGCGATGGTATGGCCTTCAGGTGGATCCACTCCTCCAGGTCTCCACCTCACCTCGATCAAAGGCCTGCACAAAGAGGGGTCTTCGTATGGGCACACATCAGGGAGGAGCCCATACTCCAGGCAGGCGAGGTACCATGTAGCCCCTCCTTCCTTCAACTCCCTCTGATGCCCATGCCACCTCTCCATGTACTCATCCACTTTATCCATTTTATTCTTTTTTTTATTTTTTTATTTTTTTTCCCAAACAAAAAACATTATTCGAAAAAAAGAAAAAAAAACGCACTTTGTTGTTCCTGGCCCGGCTCCTGGAGGCGTTGTTTGTCCCTCGCACCATATGTGGCCGAGCAGCTGTTGAGTGGCGTGTGACTGGTGACGTAAACGGAAACCTCGCAAGGAATGGAATGGTGGAACTGAGCACTACGGCGCTCTGTGTTTTATTAAATAAACAAAACAAATAAAAAGCTTAAACAGACAACAAAACAAAAAGGTGCGTTGGCCAAACAGATAGAAATAAACAAATAAGCGTGCTGGTTTTACCCCAGCACGATACTTAGCAGTTATTTTTAAGTTTCGCTTTCTCTCGCTCCTCTCGCTCTCTCCCTCTCGCTCCTGACACAACCACCCCTGAGGGTAGAGAGCTGCAGATTTATATACAGTGACCATCTCCCGATTAGCAACAATTAATCAATGAATTAACTTGGGAGATGGTCACCGTCTACCGAGTTTAAGAAGGATGCGTGACTGTCAGCTAGCTAAATAAATCACTAGCTGATCAGTCACGCATCCTCTAAAAGTTTTAAACTATAAAAACAATAACAAATACGCTGCACTTTTATCTGCGCCGCAAACAATAATACAAATCATTATTGTTTGCGACGCATATTAGAGATGGACCACCCCAAGAATTTATTTTTGTTAACTGAATACAATATTTTTGTTGGTTAATTAAAAAGGTCTCTATATTCGGTATGGTGAAAGTTAATCCTATTATAGTACGTGGGGCTGTCATTATTACCTCCTGCCAGTAGATGGAATCGGGGGCTCTTGTAGTACAGAGTAGTCATAAGGGAAACTGCACTTGGGACAGGGATATATTGTTGACCTACTCTGTGAAAGCAAAGCAAATGGCTCCTGAGTGATCGTTCTGTTTAAAAATGGATATTATTTTGCTTTTTCAGATTGTGCAAGAATAAAGACTGTCTATTGGAGCAAAGTGCTTTTGTTTATTTATTCAAACGTGCAACATATACATCACAGTAATACATTGGCGTAGGAAGCAAAGAAATATTAGTAGGGCTAAATTGGGGGTGACGAAAGTAGAATCATCCTAGCACAAAGCTCTCAGCAAACTCACAACTGAGGAATGGTAGAGTCGCCAATAACAAGGCTCCCTGTAAGGTGTACAAGGACTGTGGCCACACTTGTTACTAACACTGCCAGATACACAACTTGTGTTTTGCTTGTTTTTCTCCTGAACATCTTTGTGCAAATTGCACGAACAGCAATGGTTCAAACATGGAAGTTCGAGTACCAGCAACTAATTTCCAAGCACAGGGAAAAGTCAATGCTGGCATCTAGGGGAGGGTAGAGCAAGCCAGAATGTCCATACCTCCAACAGTGATATTGATTTAGCGACAGACAAATCAGAAAATGATGGCCACCGTAACTATGCAAAACATTCTGAGAGTTGACTCCCAAAGTAATCTGTACTATACATCTGTGATTGTTCAGGATGCAGTGAGTTTGCTGGACACTGGCTCAATGGACACAACAATTAGTGCCAACATCATCCCAAGACTCAAGGAATCGGGGATCATCAATGAAAAGCTGGAGACTGCGGATGATGTAGTGATTGTAGGTTGTGGCGGACTCGATACACGCCCACTGGGAATCTGTGAACTCATCATGAAAGTGTATGACTATGTATTGACTGTCCCTACATTGGTTATTGAGGGGCAGCAAGATGAGTTGATTCTGGGTACCAACATTCTCAAACATCTGAGCCAACAATGTAAGAAAGGTGAGGCATTCTGGCACGTGTTGCATCCTAATTCAAAGAAAACTGCAGACAATACTGAATTTTTGCAAGTAATGTCAAATGTGCAGAGCTGGAGAGGGAACACCATACCAGAAAAAGTGGGCACTGTTAAATTGAAAAGAGCTGTGACATTACATTTAGTCTGAGGGTGGTTATCAAAGTCATCCAGCATGTCAGCTGGGAGCACCATTATTGTGGAGCCAACTTCATTACGAGCAGCACCTCGAAATGTGTTAGTGGGAAGAGTTGTCACTCCACTATGGGGAGATGGATAGGTGCCAATGAAAGTCATCAATCCCAGTATGAAGCCCATAACGCTACTGAAGAAATGCAAAGTTGGTTGATGTGTATCCCTGTTTGGCACTGGAGGACTTGGATGATAACATCACTCACAACAACCTCAACACAGTTGTGCAACAACAGGTCAGAAACCACAATGAGGGACGCACACTGAAGAGCTTGACTCTGGAGACTGAAACTAGTAAATCCAGCACTAGAATCGATGAGAAGTTAGAGGCTTTTTCCAGACATCGACTAGATTGTAGCGAAGCAACTGGATTCACTCATCGGATACGACTTACAGATGACAGACCATTTCGGTTGCCCTACAGGAGGCTGTCTCCAGCCCATTATTCAAAATTGAAATAGGCATTAAACAAAATGGAGGAGAAAGGCATAATCCATAAGTCCAGCAGTGAGTATGCTTCTCCTCTGGTGCTTGTGTGGAAGAAGAATGGTGACCTCCGCATATGTATTGATTTTTGTTGGCTTAGGACCATAAAGATGCACATCCATTACCTCACCAAGCAGATGTGTTAGCAGCACTAGGTGGCAATGTTTCCTTTAGCTCCATGGACCTGACATCTGGCTATTATAATGTACCATTCCACGAAGATGACAAGAAGTATACAGCTTTTACAACTCCGCTAGGACTTCATGAGTATAATAGATTGCCCCAAGGCCTGTGCAAAACCCCTTCCACTTTTATGCATATGATGATGACCATTTTTGGTGACCAGAACTTTCAAAGTATTCTTTGTTATCTTGATGACTTGCTGGTATTTGCTAAAAGTGAAGAGGAAGGATTGCAAAGATTGGAAATGTTTTTTTTCAGAAGTTGCAGGTTCATGGATTAAAACTGGCACCAAAGAAGTGTTATTTCATGCGGAAGTCTGTCAAATCTTTGGGCCATGTCATCAGCCAAGAAGGGGTGGGCACAGACCCCAACAAAGTGAATGCCATTAACGATGTTAGCAAAACAGAATTCATGGACATTGGCTCCGGGGCCACAAGTTCACTGTCTCAAATTACAATAATCCATTGAAGTACATATTAACAAAGCCGAAACTGGATGCCTGTGAACAACGATGGGTGGTTAAACTAGCACCTTATGACTTTTATATCTGTTACATCCTAGGTCCCAAGAACATTGTCGCTGATGCACTGAGTAGGGAGCCATTCGTCAGACCTCGGGTCTTACATCGCCCAACAAGAACATCATATAAAGCCCTGTTAGAAGAAGCAAGTGGTCTCCGTACAAACTTCATACAGGATACTTTTAGATGGTCTACTCAGCCACCAGAAGATAAGGGAAATTCTGAAATATCAGTTTGCAGTGGAATTATCACCAACCAGGAAGTCCATACAGTGTTCGACAGTCACAGATGCTATGAAGAATCGCTGACAGCAAGAGCTTCATGCTATGTACAGCAAGAACAGAATTAGATGTCGATCGGATCGAACCCATTACTCATCAAGAACTGCAGGAGATGCAGGAACAAGATTCTGTCTTAGTACGGGTGCGGTTGTATGTGGGGCAATGCAGAAGACCATCCTGTAGAGAATGTTACCAAGAGTCTGCTTAAGAATGCTAAGACAGTGGGACAAACAGGAAATTCGGCTTGGAATCCTGTATAGAGTGATGAAAAGCACAATATCTAAGGACAAAGTATTCCAGTTTGTGGTTCCGTCAGCGCTGTTGGACACAGTAGTGAAGAGCCTGCATGATGATGCTGGTCACCAAGGTCAACAACGGACTGTGTGGTTGGCTCGACAAAGGTTCTATTGGACCACCCTGGAGCATGATGTCCGAGAGTATGCCAAGCATTGTAAAAGGTGTATCCTTAGCAAAGCCCCAGAACCGGAAGCTAGAGCCCCGTTAGTCAGTATCTCCACTTCATCACCATTAGAGCTTGGGTGTATTGACTTCTGGTCAGCTGAGAAAACCCAGAACAAATCTGTTGATGTGTGGGTTGTTACAGACCATTTCACACAACTTGCACAGGCGTTCCCCTGCCCAAATCAATCTGCAATGTATTCATTCAGACCAAGGAGCCAATTTTGAAAGCCAGTTATTTGCTGAACTAATGAAAATATCTGGAGTTGCAAAGTCACACACAATGCCATACCATCCAGTGGGCAATGGAAGTGCTGAGAGATTCAACCAAACGTTGGGGTCTATGATTTGTGCTCTTCCGCCAGGGGCAAAACAAAGATGGCCTGACATGCTAAAGACCTTAATGTTCGCATACAACTGTACCATTCACGAGGCGACTGGTTTCGCCCCCTTCATGTTAATGTTTGGCAGATCACCCAGGTTGCCTGTTGACGTAATGTTTGAAAGGATGCTGAGAGATGATGTGGTCGAAATGGATGCCTATGTGTCAGCCCTGCTAAAGGACCTGCAGGAGGCAATGAAGATGGCCCAACAAAATGCTTCAGCTCAACAAAAACAGCATGCTGCAATCTATAACAGAAAAATGAAGGATGCGTCTGTGGAAATTGGGGATCTGCACAAGACTGGTTGCAGCAATTGGGGCCAGGTGTGATGGTTTAACCTACTCTTCAGTGTCACTCTGTTTAATCTGTTCCTTGGGATATGGTATGGGTGGGTTGTATTATTGCAGGTTCGAATGCATATGTACACGGCATATGTATCCTGAGTGTTGTAGGGATTAGCTACCCTTACTTCATTCTGACCTTTTTCTCTTGGTAAACTTTGGGTTGAATGGCCTTACTAATACTAGTCAAATTTATGATGGAATCACCTTACCAGTTTATTTTTCCTTTCTCTCTCATCAATAAAAAGGGTTCTTGTTACATTTTACAGTTCAAGTGTACTTGGTGGGTATATATGTCTGTATTCATATTTATTTATATAGTATTGGAGTGTCAGAAATCTTGGGAAAGTCACGTGACAGGGTTAATAATGATTTCACTGGATTTCTGCACTGATACGCAAAGGGGACGTGGCAGCTGTGCACGTGAAGGCAATGAGACTGAAACTGTTCCATTACACTGGATTGGGAACCTCGCGATATAACTGAGTACAAGAAATAAACTTTAGATTTTCCTTTCGGTTTTTAAAATAATCATCTGTGATATTTTTCTATGTGTTTGTGCATTCAACAATGGGAAAACTAATTACTCAAAACATCACATTCTTCTAAAAACACAACGCAAAGTAACCACCATACCACCCATTCGTCACCCTCCATTGTCACCGAATCGACCCACGTGACACAAGCAACGCCTCCTTCTCTGTTTTGTTTGGCTGTTAGCAACTTCACTTGCAAATGTGATTTGCTAAAAAAAACTTGAATGACAGCATGTATTCAATAGACCAATCGAAAGCAGCAGTTGTGCTGCTTATTGTGGTGCCATTTTTTCAAGTTTCTTATTGTTTTAGACAACATTGTCTATTTATTAAAGGTACAGCTGCCTGTCTTCGATTCGCACCACTGGTACATTCCCGCTGGGCACCCAACGGCGATGTTGGCATCCAAAGTGTTAAACAGAAAAAAATAATTTGAAGACCTTTTTAAGACCTTCAGCTGCAAATCTGTCATATTTATACCTTTCAAGGCCTTTAAAATGGAAAAACAAATATAAGACTTTTTAAGGCTCCGCGGGAACCCTGAAAGATAACACTTTGTGTCTCTCTACACACGCTGACACTGCCTGTGTGTTGTGGGGGAGGGGCATTTATTTTGTAAGGAGGGTTTTGAAATGCGGTTTTCTAAAAGACTGCAAACAGCATACAAAAGCGAAAAAAGGCTATAGCCTGACTAAACCAATAGGTTCCCTACGCAGGAATATCAGTTGTATGACAAACTACTCAGACTACTAGTTATGTAAACTGTAACATAAACACTATATACTTTTGTTCCACCCTACTCGAGCCAGAAAAGTGGACCATGCACTAACTATTGTAAACTTTTATAATAACTTTTGATGTATTTAGCCCACCTGTATTATTATTTTATTATTTGTTTTATTTAGCAGACATCTTTATCCAAGGCGACTTACAGAGACTAGGGTGTGTGAACTATGTATCAGCTGCAGAGTCATTTACAACAACGTCTCACCGAAAAGGCGGTGCACACGGAGGTTAAGTGACTTGCTCAAGGTCGCGCAGTGAGTGAGCCGGGATTTGAACTGGGGACCTCCTGGTTACAAGGACTTTTCTTTAACCACTGGACCACACAGCCTCCTTATTTAATGTACAATTCCCAAACAGATGGAAGAAGTAGTAGGGTCAACACATAGATTTGGGATTGTGGGAAGGTAAAGTATCCATTTCCCTCTGAAGAGGATTTAACACCAGCAAAGTTGGTGGGTGCAATATTTGTTCCAAATACATTTGGTTGCTGTGATTGACAAAACTATAAGCCAAAGTTTCTTCATGGTTATATGGTATCCCATTTGTATTCATCAGACTTAATTGTAAGGTGTGCTTGCATAATGTAACAATGTTAACATAATGTTTTCTACATTGTAAAATTTTAAACATTTTGTTTATTCTTAAAATAATTTTCCACCTGATATGTAGCCCCTAAGTTTGTGCACACATTGCTGGTCAGACAAAGTTTTCAGTAACAACAGAAAACCTTTTTAAACTGGTTTCTACAGATAATATTCTCTGGTAATGTTGTTTTCCTGGTAACTCTGTAATAATGACACAAGTAGTCATTTTCATATTTAATGTTTCCTCCAGAGAAACTTATGTACTACCAAATAACATTTGTGTAAGGGTGAAAATCCATCAAATCTAACAAGTAATCATTGTGAACTGCTTTACGGCATCGTTGTGACAAGTTGTCATTGAAACCGTTTTCTACTGGTAATGTCAACATACACTTGTTGAAAAGGTAAGTAAAGTGTTAAAATGATACTGAGGTGATCACATTTGTAACTTTTACCTCCTCTGAGGGTACTATCACTGTGATTATTGCTATATTTTTCTCCCCTCAAGCTGCTGTGCAGCAAACACGATCACTCTGTCATTTCTGAAAGTCTGTTGGGAGTCAGGGCTGTACATAACAGTATTGGTGTCTGAAAGATGATTGTGTCAGAAGTTAACAGGATTTTGCCCTGCTATGGAAACCTGAGATAGACATCGGAAAATGTTTATGTGATATCACAGCCAGTGACAACTGTCAATAGCACTTGGATGGAGGTGAGACCGGTATGGATTTTTAAAGGCTCTCAACCAATACTGCCTGTCATCAGATAGTGGCCAGCTTGAAATCACCCTACGCATGTAGAAAATTTAATCTGCAGGCAATAATATATTAATATAGGTAGCTGTCAAGAGGAAGATTCAGGGGTGAATGTCTACAGAAGTGAACCTTATAACTGTGAAATAAGAAAACTAGTGGAAACCAGTTTTACAATTGTAGGGTTTTTGTTTAGATACAGTTTCATCAACTTTAAAAACTTGTTGCTAGTATATCTGAATATTGTCTTTGTTTTTAACATCTTGGTTTTATAATCATTTTATAATACATTAAATTGATTGAACAAAAAAAATATCCAGAAATATCCAGTACATACCCATTACATGGACATTCAATACTTAAAGGGGTTATATGTCATTAATTAAAATACATAAATCTCACTATTTACTTCTTAGGTCATTTAACCTCAGCAGTGTCTTTGGGTCAAAGTATGTCATGGCTGCAAAGCAGGTCAGTCATACCTAAATACAAATATACATTTTAAAATCACCAGCTACATAGCCCACACTCCGTGCATCATTACATACATACATATAACATCCCACATACAACATAAAAACAAAATATGTATAGGGGTGGGGCACCCGCCACAGCCATACATGAACTTACTTAAAAGTTATATATATTGTAAACTGGCGGCACCATTCACGGTTCTTTGTCCCTTTAAAATCAGACCCAGGGCGCAGGAATGGATTTTTTTCAGCATGCCAACGCTATTTTTATTATACAAACAAACAAAAGCAAACACAAAATAAGCAAAACACAAAAACAAACACCTAGCTCTTTACGAGCACTAACTAACACACAGGAACCTAACTAGCACAAGACAGCAAGGCCATTTACCTGTCACACAAAACCAACTTTTGCAGGTTCACACTGCACGTTATTTCCTCTTGACTGCTAGGAAGCAGAGCACCTCTTCTGCCTCCTTCTCCTCCGCAGCCCCAAGCAAACTGACTGCCCTCCTTTAATACCCTGCACCTGGTTCTAATTTAACAATCATCACCAGGTGCAGGGGATAATTAATAATAAAGCAATTAGCAAATTAAAATTAAACAATAAAGCAAAACAATCAAACAATAAAAGAAACTAACAAAAAGGTGCCTCGGACATATCCTACACAGGGAGGATTTTAACCCCCATCCCTGCTGTCTTACACATCCCCCCTTGTGAACTGTGGCCGATGGTGTAGGCTCCTGGGTTCCAGGTCTAACGCCGGGAGGTCTAGGCAGACCGGCAGGGTGTCCAGGAGCAAAGGGTAGGGACTATACCTGGCAGCACCGGACTAGACTGCAGGGGTGGTTGTTGTGGTGGTGGTGGGCTTCCCACCTCCTTCCCCTTGTCTGTAGCCAGCGACGGTACCTCTTGTTCCCTCGGCTGCCCTTCCTCTGGCTCTCGGGATGGCAACTCCACCCCTCTGGCTCTCGGGACGGCAACCCCACCTCCCATTTCTGGAGCAGCAGGTCCAGCTCTGTAGGCTCCGGCTCCGGCAGCCCTAACTCCACTATCCACTTCTTATTCTGCTCTTCCTGAGCAGCAGTATTTCTATTAATCTTCTCGATCAACTCCTTAAAATCCATTAGAACTGGGTCATAGGGGCGCCACACACTCTGACACCAAATGTAAACCGGCCGGCACCACTCACGGTTCTTTGTCCCTTTAAAATCAGACCCAGGACGCAGGAATGGATTTTTTTTCAGCTGATGCTCTATTTTTAATATACAAACAAACAAAAGCAAACACAAAATAAACAAAACACAAAAACAAACACCTAGCTCTTCTACGAGCACTAACTAACACACAGGAACCTAACTAGCACAGGACAGCTAGGCCATTTACCTGTCACACTAAACCAACTTTACTCAAACCACGCAGGTTCACACTGCACTTTATTTCCTCTTGACTGCTAGGAAGCAGTGCACCTCTTCTGCCTCCTTCTCCTCCGCAGCCCCAAGCAGACTGACTGCCCTCCTTTAATACCCTGCACCTGGTTCTAATTTAACAATCATCACCAGGTGCAGGGGATAATTAATAATAAAACAATTAGCAAATTAAAATTAAACAATAAAGCAAAACAATCAAACAATAAAAGAAACTAACAAAAGGTGCCTGCGCACATATCCTACACAGGGAGGATTTTAACCCCCTCCTGCTGTCTTACAATATATATATATATATATATATATATATATATATATATATATATATATATATATATATATATATATATATATATATACTGTGCAAAAGTTTTAGGCAGGTGTGAAAAAATGCTGTAAAGTAAGAATGCTTTCAAAATAGACATGTTAATAGATTATATTTATCAATTAACTAAATGCAAAGTGAGTGAACAGAAGAAAAATCTAAATCAAATCCATATTTGGTGTGACCACCCTTTGCCTTCAAAACAGCATCAAGCATCAATTCTTCTAGGTACACTTGCACACAGTTTTTGAAGGAACTCGGCAGGTAGGTTGGCCCAAACATCTTGGAGAACTAACCACAGTTCTTCTGTGGATTTAGGCAGCCTCAGTTGCTTCTCTCTCTTCATGTAATCCCAGACAGACTCGATGATGTTAAGATCAGGGCTCTGTGGGGCCATACCATCACTTCCAGGACTCCTTGTTCTTCTTTACGCTGAAGATAGTTCTTAATGACTTTCGCTGTATGTTTGGGGTCGTTGTCATGCTGCAGAATAAATTTGGGGCCAATCAGATGCCTCCCTGATGGTATTGCATTATGGATAAGTATCTGCCTGTACTTCTCAGCATTGAGGAGACCATTAATTCTGACCAAATCCCCAACTCCATTGGCAGAAATGTAGCCCCAAACTTGCAAGGAACCTCCACCATGCTTCACTGTTGCCTGCAGACACTCATTCGTGCACGCTCTCCAGCCCTTCGGCAAACAAACTGCCTTCTGCTACAGCCAAATATTTCAAATTTTGACTCATCAGTCCAGAGCACCTGCTGCCATTTTTCTGCACCCCAGTTCCTGTGTTTTCGTGCATAGTTGAGTCACTTGGCCTTGTTTCCATGTCGGAGGTATGGCTTTTGGCCATGAGTCTTCCATGAAGGCCACTTCTGACCAGATTTCTCCGGACCGTAGATGGGTGTACCAGGGTCCCACTGTTTTCTGCCAGTTCTGAGCTGATGGCACTGCTGGACATCTTCCGATTGCAAAGGGAAGTAAGCATGATGTGTCTTTCATCTGCTGCAGTAAGTTTCCTTGGCCGACCACTGTGTCTCACGGTCCTCAACGTTGCCCATTTCTTTGTGCTTCTTCAAAAGAGCTTGGACAGCACATCTGGAAACCCCTGTCTGCCTTGAAATTTCTGCCTGGGAGAGACCTTGCTGATGCAGTATAACTACCTTGTGTCTTGTTGCTGTGCTCAGTCTTGCCATGGTGTATGACTTTTGACAGTAAACTGTCTTCAGCAACCTCACCTTGTTAGCTGAGTTTGGCTGTTCCTTACCCAGTTTTATTCCTCCTACACAGCTGTTTCTGTTTCAGTTAATGATTGTGTTTCAACCTACATATTGAATTGATGATCATTAGCACCTGTTTGGTATAATTGTTTAATCATACACCTGACTATATGCCTACAAAATCGCTGACTTTGTGCAAGTGTACCTAGAAGAATTGATGCTGTTTTGAAGGCAAAGGGTGGTCACGCCAAATATGGATTTGATTTAGATTTTTCTTCTGTTCACTCACTTTGCATTTAGTTAATTGATAAATAAAATCTATTAACATGTCTATTTTAGAAAGCATTCTTACTTTACAGCATTTTTCACACCTGCCTAAAACTTTTGCACAGTACTGTATATATATATATATATATATATATATATATATATATATATATATATATATACGAGGATAATATAGATATTAAAGGATTTTGTAAGAGTTAATGTGGCTGCTAAAAATCATACAGTAGTTTTATTGTTTACAGTGACACTGCTAAAATTCCACAAATCTTGGCGTAGTTACTAATCAATTTTAATTTGACCAAAAAAAAAAAAAAAAATGAATCGTCCTTATTATAAGCACATAGCTTGATATCTGTCTTAGCTTTTACTGTGGAGTCAAAACTAAACTCCAGCCCTGACTTAGACCCTGTTCACACTACTGTGCTGGCCCAGGGCTGCAACCCTGTTCACATTTGTGGTTTAAGGTGCCTTTGCGCATTCAGATATGTGACTGAAAAGCAGGCCTAAATGTCGTGAATTGCTTTTTTTTATGGAATGATAGCCTGCACTCAGAATGGGAAACGTACCACGATATACAGTAATACTTGATTTATAGCAGATATTTTGTATTAATATATATTTTTTCAATGCAGCACAGTAGCAATGTTATCTTATATATATATTTTTTTTTAAAAACATATATTATTGACTATTTTGACTTAATGTTGTTGTGTGTAACGGTCCGAGCTTACCCCCACCCACAATCACATTATTCTCTCAGGAACACAGAGTTATTTAGAATGCAGGAAACAGCAACTTTAGTGTTCACAGGTATAAATATTTATTTTCGTAATGGATACTTCACTCAGATGGCAAATGAGTAACGGGTTGTACATACAATGACTGACATTCACAAGACAAGCTCATGATTGACCACTTAATACGACTGCTCACTCCTAAGGAAAGACACGGCATTAAAATAATTATGCAATAACCGGTTACACGTGGAATCATTGTATACAAAAATAAACACTATTATTTAACACTCATTCCATTTACAATAAACAGTCATACATTTTACATTACACATGTTTCTTCTCATGTATACATATTTGTTTAACCTGCATGAATACCGTCTTTGTTTACACGATCGTTAAACTATTGTTTAGTCGTTATTATTATCATTGTCATTATTATTCTCTAGTCCCTTACCATTACCAGTAAAGACTGAACATCAGCATTACCCCTTCTCTTTGAAGATTACCGAATATATGGCTATAACAAAGCACCGTAATCGAAGTTCAACAATACACTGCACGACACATAATAAGCGTACTGCTCTATCGTCAGTAGAATAACATTAATAATAATAATCACAATAACAGGCATTGGAATATTACAGTGAAAATACAAATTGTTAATCTTTCAAATTCTAAGCAAGTTTCAAACTATTCATAAATAAAACAAACAAACTTATATAATAGATCCAGATTGTCGTGAGCCGCTGGCGTTGAGAAGAAAAGAATCCCAAGTTTGCTGTTGTTTACGTTTCCTTTCATTCAATTTATGTTTAGCGCTTCCCATGTTTTCTACAATGGTCTGCCTACGGCTCCAAGTGTAATCGACAGCCTTGCTGCATGAAGTACAAAACATCGACGTGAAATTCGTTCTTGCCAAACTCGTTGATCTGATCTTTCGGGGTGATTGTTATTGTTTTTGGTATCTTTGAACAGCTCTGGATATTGACTGGCCTAAGTGTGCTTTGTGTTCATATATATGTAAAGGCTGGCCCTGGTCCTGGATTGCTGCCTTTTCTTTTTTGGAGCATTCACATATGAGAAAAAGGCATCCCTAAGTCGCTTTAAATCGCAAGTGTGAATGGTGTCTAACAAAAAATTACCATGTTTAAAATAAACTCATTATCATTGATTGATACTGAAAATGTAAGGATTGAATATAATCGTAAAGGCAGGAAATCTAACCTTGCAGTTAACACGTTTTAAAAGTTCCTTTCCATTTGAAGTAATATCTTGTCCCCATCAAACATGTTAACACTAGAACCGCCACAGCAGTCATTTTGACGATTTGAGGTTTTCAAATTTATGACTTTTCCTAAATACATGTATTAAATACCCTGATGGCATTTGAAAGGCAGGATCATGAAAATAAGGAAGTTATAATCCCACCCACCTAGAAATTCCAAAGCCATCATTTTGACTGCCTTTTACAATTCATGTTTTTATTTTGAATATAACCTATAATAGTCTATTTTATTTTTTATATACAAGCCTGTTGTTATCTCTACTGGACCTGGCAGCCATTAATTCCTTGGTTTTGTACAAGGAATGTACCAGGGTAAATATCAGTAGGAGAGATTTCATCTTGAAGCTAGCCACAGCGCTTCAGCCGAAACATTTCGATCAGTAAACTGTAAAGCAGCATGCTGCAGCAGCTCAACCTGGATTCTGTGTTGCACCGAGTGACACATGCAAGAGAAAACATATGTTACTTTCGTTTTAAATTAAAAATATGATTGCCTAACTATTTTCTGTAGTTTTGTAATCTCTGTAAATGTTCTTTTTAAGTTGTTATGTATCATCAGTTCAAACATACCTTATGCATTTTTGAGGAGGCTGTGTGGTCCAGTGGTTAAAGAAAAGGGCTTGTAACCAGGAGGTCCCCGGTTCAAATCCCAACTCATTGTGTGATCCTGAGCAAGTCACTTAACCTCGTCTCACGTTTTTCGGGTGAGATGTAATTGTAAGTGACTCTGCAGCTGATGCATAGTTCACACACCCTAGTCTCTGTAAGTCGCCTTGGATAAAGGCGTCTGCTAAATAAACAAATAATAATTTTTGGCCTTTTAAAAATCTTCTGTTTCATACACTGTGTGTAAGTCAATACGTAAGGATGTATTATTAAGCATTGAATATGATTGAACTGTTTCCTCTACCACACCATCCGGGAAAGTAACCTGATATTCATCAAAACGGTCACTCTGCAAGAGCTTTGAAGAAATGAGGTGCTTTCTGAAGGCAAACCGTTCCTTTCCGTGAAGGCAGCTCTGTCATAATCTTCTGTGGTATTAGCTGCCCTCCCCAAAAGACAAGGCCATTTAAATCGCCATGATAAATACCTGGCCTTTGATAGTTATCAAAGGCAGGACTGCATCCCCCCCCAAAGCTATTTTTTAAATAACGCAAAACCAGATGAATTGACTACATGATGACATCCACTCGATCAGAGTGTGTTAGCATTCCAGCAGCCGATGCTGCCCCCTGCACGGGGTGAGACAACAATGCCGATCTTGCACTCTAGAGCACGACTGCAACCTTAGTCGCCTGTTATAATGAAGGTGGGGCAGCAGTACGGTTGTTACCCACCTAGAGCAGATCAAGGTGGAAAATGGTGCTTGCTTGTGCCACCCTCTGAGCCGCGCCCTGGGACCCTTGCTAAGCTCTAGAGCACGACTGCTACCTAACGCCAAAGGTGAGGCAACGATTTGATTGTTACCCTGTAAATAATTGTGATAAATTTTACCCTTTGAACCTCCCAGCCATAATCCACCTGCTACATGCTGAACAAACAATATACTGATTTCAGTTTTTTATACAATGCCCAAGACCTTCAGCCGCCTCCCCTCCAGGCCTAAAAAATAAATATATATATATATATATATATATATATATATATATATATTAGCTCAAAGAGCCAGCTGCCCAACGTTTCGATATGTTGCTCATATCGAAATAATATATATATATAATATATATATATATATATATATATATAATATATATATATATATATATATATATATATATATATATATATATATATATATATATATATAACATAGTTATACATAATATGTGGCATATCATATAGTAGAAAGCAGTTTGTTTTGTTTTTTCTTTCAATATAAGAAAATATATGATAGGGTTGGATCCTGGGAAAAAGTCTGTCTTTAGGATGCAGGTTCCAAGTGTTGTTGGGCAGCGAAAGTCTTTAACCCTTAGCGGTCCATTTATTTAGCGCTTCTCAGGCGCGTCAGGTCCAATTTATTTTCAGACTTGTGGTTTATTTTATACGCACTGTTTAAAAGTATTTTTTTTCACAGGAAAAAAAATACTCGTTTTATCACCAAGTCATTATTTTATTACAATAACATCTCAAAAAGCTCTGCAAATGTCCGTGATATTCTTTGAGTCCTGGATGCGGAAGCAGCTATCTTGTTTGTTTATGGCCGTGTTATCTCTGTGGTGCCAGGACTATGTGTATTGCTCAGATCCGCCCACTTTTTTTTTCAGCTTTTCTCTGCTCCTATCGGTTTCACTCGGCCATTTTTTTCTGGAGAAAAAACGACTAGAGACCTGTGCTTTACGTCTTTTGATGATGTCGGACAGGGTCCGACATCGCACCGGAAAGGGAAAATTGTAATGTCGGACCGGGTCTGACATAGGACCGCAAAGGGCTAAGGATCTAAAATCAGTCATAAATGCTTACTTTAGTACTCATAACAGGCAAAAAGAAACTCAACACATAAAAATAATTGACTTTATTAAGGCTCACAAAAGTAAGAAGAATATAGAAGTTAGAAATCATGGTACCAGAATTATGTATAGACACAAGCATGAATAAAACAAGTAAACAACTATTTTCATAAGCAAGTGTAGCCGGCCTTATTTTGCGTTGTGTATTTTGCTTCGGAATGAATCAGTCCTGGACTAGTCTTGCCTTCCAATAGTCATTTATTGTCTGTATCAGATAAAAAGGCATGGAAGAAATAACCAATCTCCCCTCACAATACAGCCTCCTCCATCACTCATATTTAAGGCAGCAGTGTGGAGTAGTGGTTAGGGCTCTGGACTCTTGACCGGAGGGTCGTGGGTTCAATCCCAGGTGGGGGACACTGCTGCTGTACCCTTGAGCAAGGTACTTTACCTAGATTGCTCCAGTAATAACCCAACTGTATAAATGGGTAATTATATGTAAAAAATAATGTAATTGTATGTAAAAATAATGTGATATATTGTAACAATTGTAAGTCGCCCTGGATAAGGGTGTCTGCTAAGAAATAAATAATAATAATAATATCACAGACTGGACTGAAAGTGATTGCAGTGACGGTGCTTTCGCACGTATGGACTGACCCAAGTTTCTAATATAGAAGCAGTTCTCTGTGGCCTCTATTGTACCGAAGACCACGGTATATATAAAATAGAGGTGAAATACACCCACCAGCGCTTGTAATTCAATAGGCTTAACACAAGAGGCCACTCTAATATACACAATTTAACGTGATATTTAAATGGATACGCTGGTGAAACTATAACCCTGCTACACAAGAAGGCTTCAGTTTGGTTACGTACATGTGCATGCTGGATTCGTGCACATTACATACAGTGACGGTGTTAAGCAGTGTCTCTTGTATTGGTTGGAATGAAGTCTGCATTTTGTTTCAACAAGTTCAGTTAGGAAGCAGTTTGCGAAGCACCGAGGCTATGGAGCACCGGGACACCGAGGGCACCGAAAGTACCGAAGCCACCGATGCAGGGAGGCTGTAGGTCACAGAGGTGCCAAAGCACCAAGGCACTGAGGCTCTGAGGCACCGAGGACCCGAGGGTACCAAGGGTGTCGAGGCCAAGACACTGGGGCACCAAGCACCAGGGGTACTGAGCTGTGTGTCTAGTCTGTTTAATGCAGCACACAGCCAAAACAGCATGTAGCTTGCAACAGCCTACAGACGTGGAGAAAAAATACCAGACCGTGGAATCTACTCACGACCAGGTAATGCCAGGCCTAATGGAGGAAGCACACGGTTGTTAGTTATCTTTAAACTGTAAGGCAGTATTAACACACACAGACACTCAACAGCAAGCTGGAAGGCAAGGGTGTTTTTTTTACTGCAAAGTAGTAATTCAATGATAATTGACAACCTCTAGGGGCAGACTAGGCTGCTCGCAGTGAGTGTGCGTGCCGAGGTAGCCCAGAGTCCTCGACTCAACAGCGGGCACAGCAGAGCTGGGTCTCGCTGGAGGATTAAGTCTCTGCCTACTAATTTTATTTTTATATTTTTCAAAGCTGCCAATGCAAAGGAAAAAATTGAAAACACAGGCAGCAAGCAGCAAGGTTAGTTATAGCAGCCTACAATGTAGACTGAAGAAAGTTATCATTTAAATTTAAAACGGCGTGCAGTTGCGCAACATTTTGCTTAGGCTTCAGCTGTCGTGTTCTGATTCCATGGAAGTGGCAAGCCAACTTCCTGCAATATATTGTCAGGGAACTACAGAAACTCGTAGTGAAGGGCTCTTTTTAAGACACAATCAAACAACTGGAAAGACGTTAGTTATACCCCATCTTACCTACCTGATTGTGAGAAGCAAAAGAGAACGAGATCTCCACGGAGTGACTATTTATTACCTTGGCGGGCAGGACCGAGGACGTCACTACACTGAGGGGCCTATCCGCAGCTTTGATATAAAATGCTCAGTGAATACCTGACCTGTGGCAGGCATATCCCAAAAGTATTGGTTGGTGGTCATCTTCAAATTGAAAGGAAACTTGTTTTGTCAGTTGTAATGTCATTTCTCCGTCCTGTACTGTTGCAAAGCTTGGACCCCGGAAAGGAGGGTTGGCAGTGGGTATTATTTGGACATTATTTGGGTTGAATTGAACCTTGGCAGGGGATGGTTGTTTGTGCATAATTAAAACATTCAAATAGGGTTAAATGCATCAGAATGCTCATAAGTCTTTCACCATTGTGTATTTTTGTTCTTTTAACAACGTTAATTTACGTAAAATATAATAATAATTTAAGACAAATCATCAAAGAAAATACAAACAAAACTAATGTCGACTGTGACTACTGCTACAGAACCTTCAAATATGTATACATAATCCAGTTGTAATTTCATTTCAAAACAATAGGCTAGTATGCTACAGCAAAGACACTGCCAGACAATATACAATTGTAAAAAATAAATATATATTGTTGTGATTTAAAAGGGGAGGGGCCACATACCAATCCAGCTGATACTATGCATGTGCACGGTTGATTTGAGCGCTCACATTTCTGAGTGAGCACAGCTCAGCGACTGCCTGTTAAACAGACAGGATGGACGACATTGTTGAAGTGCCAGTGTCATGTGAGAGGGGAAATGAAAACACATCACCCGGAAGAAGGGAAGCTCGCAGTTCATTAATAAGAGTCTGGCAGCAAGCTAGTGAACACTGTTAAGCGGGTGCCCCTGTGTAGAGAGATCTCCTTTTTACGGTGTACCAATTTGCTGTGACACCGGCATTCTCAGGGCTACTGGCTCTTTCTGACAGTCCTGGCTGGGCAGCGCCTTCATGGACCCGGCTGGGAGTTGAGTGGTTTCATGTAGTATTCCTTTGTATTTTTTCTCACCCTGGGGCGGATGATCTCCACATCACTGCACATGTCTGTGGGTCAATTGCCTGGTAGCAGCCAAGATCTGTGGTAGAGCCTCTTTTTGAAATGGCTGTAGGTTCCCGGGCACGCCCCTAGCCAATCAGGGTCTCCCAATCAACAAAGCCAACACGTCTCCTGTTGCGCGTCCCAGCTGCTTCTGCAGCGCACGCATACACGGAGGAATCAGTGACAGATCACAACCTGTCACATAACAAATGCCGTTTTAACTTGATGTTTTGATGTGTGTTTAAAAATGTAACCTGTGCAATAGAACACACTCAGTCAGCAACTGACCAAGAAGAGCAAAATACATGACAATTACTCCACTTGAGATTGCCCTGCGTTTGACCCATTGTGTCAGTAGGTGTACACCATTGGGGCTGAGATCTGAACTCTCCCTGGAGATGCTTTGAGTTTTGATATCTTTATCATGTCCATTAGGCAACAAGATGTGGTGTTTCTCTTCTTTTACGGTCTTGAGGTTGGAGGTCGTTACTCTTGGGAAAGAGATAGATAAAGAGTCAGAACATTTGACTGAGGGCAGTTCTGGCTGTTCATCCACCATTGGTTGCTGGGGGTGCTTGGTGGTTCCCACAAGTTGCCTGAAAAGAAAAATGCATTAGGAATCTATAAAGGCACACTATGTTTTTCAAAAGAACCCTAATTCTAAATGCATGTTTTGTTTATTGTCTGTATTTTCAGAGTCTAGAAGCTGGCATGTTTGTATATACTTTCAGACATAATGGCCCATATGCATAAAAGATGGCTGTAATTTACAGCCATTAAAAAAATGTACTGGGCAGTATTTAACCAGTGATTTATAAAACTGTGATCTGGATATTTTACCTGCCAGTAAATTTGGGATTTATCGTCACGGATTGTTACCGACAGATTTTATCTAACCAATTGTCAGAGGTATACAAATGAGTCGTGTCCTCTACTTAAGGCGTCAATGGAATACACCGTCTGTTTGCACCATCACGTTGTGGCTACGGGACATGCCTGGAGACAGATGTTGTCCGCAATATCAAGATAGGTTAAAAAAATAATTGCACACACACACACACACACTTTATAGAAATAACACATTTTGCTTCATAAAGTCGAAGAAAACTTGCTGAATAATGTTACGCTAACATATTGAATTACATATTGCTTTGTAGTGTTATATGTACAGTACTGCATTTATGAAAAACTGACAAAAATTGAAAAATGTGACATTTCAAAATCTAACATGAAATACTGTACTACTCTATTATGGCTTCCGGTAGACTTTTGCAATGTCATTTTGTAGTTTGATTTGATTACATTATGTTAAATAAAAAATCAAAATTATGTTCATATGTTCTTTTTTATTATGTGTCAATCCTAAAATCCTAGGTGATTCAAAACTTTTGGCCATAGCTATACAGCACAGTAGTAAAATCAATACCTAGCACAGTTTCTTTTACTTTAGCCTATACTGCTGTGGGAACACAAAATAAATCACGCTGCTTCATTGTACACATAATGTACAATGCAGAAACAATAAAACATGATGTTAAATTTAAACTAAATGATTTTAGCTCATTTTCTTTAACCATAATCTACTTAGTACACAATTAACACAAAACAGATCATGGTGGTGCATTGACACGTTATGATACTATACAGTACCTTACATATAAAGCACACACATTTTACATTTACATAGAAAACTTTGCAGTGTACAGGTGGCTAAGTAAAGCTCATAGCCTACCTGCTACTTTTGTTTTCTTTATTTTCTTTGCAAAAGCAATTACAGACTTCAAAATATTGTAGTCCACATCCTGTGTTTAAACCACTGGAGTCCATCAGTATTTCTGAAAACCGATCAATCGCAGTTAGTTTAAACTAGAGTATGATTTAATCATGTTCTTAATTGTAGCGATTTAGTAGGCTACTTGTATTGGTTGTTGGGTTTATTTTCATCCAGTCATTTTTTTTTTCAGTGGGTCTCTTTGGATAATGCAATTCTTAGCGTCACACTAAATTGGTTATGATCGGGGACATATCAGGCATGTCAGAATGTATGGCATAACGGTGTCTGTATACCAAGGGACTCCTGTACTAAAAAGCTGCTGGACGTGAGTGAGATTATGAAAACCTACATTCACTCCCCAGTAACTTGCAGTATTAAAAGAAGACGTGCTTGTCAATGCAGATCAGCTGATCGGAAAGGTTCTGTGTCTGAAAAAATATGGCAGGAGATAGCTGATCAGGTTAATGCGGTTGGTACTGTAAAAGGGAGATCATAGACTGCCAGAAGGCTGGCAAGATGAGCGTCAGGTTAATTATGATGCCGGTAATGGTCAATTAACGGCACAATACAGATTTATGAATCAGATGAATAATATTGTAATGGCAGGTCCCGAGGCAGGCTGGAGAGAGGGGCAGGGCCAGCGCACTGACTGATCGTCACCAACCAGGAAGTGGGCGCCCGCAGATTGGGGGTGTGGTCAGCACGCTGGAGTGAACGGGAGAACCCAGCCTGTACTTTTCCAACAAGCGAGGTTGCCCCGATCCCTCCCTTTTAGAAGGTTCTATGGATCCCTGGGCCGGGAATTTCCCCTCAGCCGCCAGCCTGGGACTTTCTGGCCTGGGACTTTCTGGCCTGGGACTTTCCAGCCAGGTGAGGTATCTAGCTCCAGATTGGCTGGAGCGGGCACTGCCTTCCTCCAGCTCCCCTATAAAGGGAGTGGGAGCTAAATACCAGGGTCGAATTGAAAAGAAGAAGCTGTGGACATGACTGGAATGTGACTTGTTAGAGAAATAAAAATTAATTTAGCCCTTGAGAACTTGCCTTGTGTTTTCCTTCTTGACATCGCTACAATATGTTAATGAAAAAATTGGTCGCTAAGGGCATGTTATTCTAACGTCGCGATGAGTGATATTTTTGATGGTAATGGCATTTATGCATCACCCGATAAAATATTGGCACGATAAAGTAGGCGCCAAGTTTTATGCATATGGGTCAAAGCATATGGGTCAAAGCCTCATAATTTATTGTGAATTTCTGCATCGAAAGTGCCATCTCACTAGAAACTGGATGACTGAATACAAGCTGTGATGATGGGTGGAGTTTCAAATGACACTAAGGAAGTAAGGAGAGCAGCTGCGATGGAGACTTAAGCGGAACTTGGAAGTGAGTTTGTGAACTCGTTATATGCGAGGCACACATATTCTAGTACGTTTTCTTCCTTTTGGATCTCAAAATATGTTTTTGTTAGTTGTCGGACACCCTCGCATTATTATTATTATTTGTTTATTTAGTAGACACCTTTATCCAAGGCGACTTACAGAGACTAGGGTGTGTGAACTATGCATCAGCTGCAGAGTCACTTACAATTACGTCTCACCTGAAAGACTGAGCACAAGGAGGTTAAGTGACTTGCTCAGGGTCACACAATGAGTCAGTGGCTGAGGTGGGATTTGAACCAGGGACCTCCTGGTTACAAGCCCTTTTCTTTAACCACTGGACCACACAGCCTCCTAAGTTGTACCAGTTTAAGTTGACGATCGAACCAGATTTTACGCACCAGTCTGACCGCTTTGTCAGGGGACAGTACCTCAGTTTCCCGTAGACGCTTAAAATCCAAGCCGGTAATTTGGGGGTGGTGTCTGGCCTTGTTGTTACCTGCTTTTTTAAGAGTTTTCCTGACTGACAGGAATACATTATTACTATCAGCAGAGATGCTAAAATTTTTACTGTTAAAATATGTATTTAGTCCAGCTTGGCGTTATAAAACTGGAGACTGAATACTGGTCCTCAGTTGAACTTCTTGCACTGGCATAAAATTTCCTTATGTTGTTGAGATTTTTTATACTTATTCCCATAAACTGACTGTCCATATTTTTTTTCTTTAAGTACATTAACCAGCCCATGCTGTATTTTTTTTTTGTTTGTTTGCTTGTGTCAGTCTTTGTTTTCTTCTGTTTCATTTAGTTGTTCCTCATCTACTGTTATGTGTTACTCTTGCTGGTGCACTTATTTTATTTATTTATTTTTTTCAGATGGACTGCTGTCTTCATTCATCAAGTTGGTGTTGTACCAGTTATGTGGAGTTCCATCCCCAAATATATTAAAGGAAATAGGTCAAATGCCACTCATTTTTGGCAGTGGTTTTGTAACTAATAACAAATAAAATGGCAGTTTGTCATGGAATTTAGAATGTAGTGATTTATTTAGTGTGAAGCGGCTCATAGGTATGCAAGCCGTGCTGTGTGATGCTGTTTAACCAATCAGAGGTTGTTATTTTTCCAAGCCGTGTATATATATATATATATATATATATATATATATATATATATATATATATATATATATATATATATATATATTTTTTTTGTGTGTGTGTGATACAATTCAGTACTGAAAGTCTTTTTTTATATTTCATGATTTTCTGTAGGACTAAACTTACATACTCCCTCATTTTGAACCATCACCAAAATCTTTGAAAAGCTTTTAACTTTCTTTTTTTGTAATGGTAAGCTTTAATTCAGCATGTCTTCAAGTAATTCCTGAATTAGGCCAGACAGGGACACTGTGTATCAAAGATTCCCAAACCACACCTGCAAGTATCTGGAACAAGCGCCAAATGTTACCGCTTCAGCACTTTTCCGTTTACCCCATGAAAAGTGATGAAGGCTGGCAGTGGCTCTGGTTGTGTGATCTGTCCACATGCATCCAGTGCCAGAAGCTGGGGCACAGTCAGCTTGCACTTCATGCCACGCTTTACTAAACTCCCTCCATAGCTGCTCCACATATTTCACACTGAGAAGAACTAGAGGCATCTTCAGGGCCTTCTGAAAACAGTGACTGTACAGTGGAGCAATATGTTTAATGGTGAGAGTCAGACATGAGTTAGTGTTATTTGATTAGTGTACATGGGGATTGATTTGTGAAGCTTTTGTATTATCACGTTACTTTTTTTGACTAGAACAATTTTTGTTTATTATTTATTTATACATTTTAGGAGAACTGCATGTCATGAGTTGCAAGATATGTATGTATATACAGTATATATATATATATATATATATATATATATATATATATATATATATATATATATATATATATATATATATATATATACGGGCAAACCCTGAAATGACTTTGGGCAAAGCTTGAAATAAAAATTATAATAACTTATTTCTGGCTTTGTCTGGGCAAACCACGGTCTGCCCACTGCTTCTCGGCAGAGTCCGAATCACTGCCTCTGTTCTTTCATTCCTGTTCTGAGTGACAAGCAGACCTTCGAACAAGGCACTTCAGAACAAAATTAACATGAGAAACCGCATTGACACTTGTGTATAACACCGACAGTATCACTATTATAACAATTTATATAATTTAAAAAAGAAAGGTATATAAATGATGGACAGTGACGAAATGTTTTGGTTTCTTAATCACCCGATCATTCATCCTTGACCATGACACGCTTGAGTGACTATGACTGAAGCATATGCACTTAATCACCTAATTAGTGAGACAGTTGATTGGACACTGGAGTGATTTCAGCTGTTGAATTGCAAGCTTGAATAAAAGCAATAAAGAAAATCACAGAAAAAAAAACAATTGCCACGTCTGTTAAGAGAGCAGCACCTTCGTGCAATCGGCATGTTGGAGGCTGGATTAGGGCAGTGTACTGTGGCTCGCCGTCTTGGGTGCTCACAGCCAACAATTTCAAACTTTGGCGAGACGGTGTAACCAAACACACTCTGTCAATAACAGGCCACGAACTGGGAGACAAGATCGACAGATCACTTTGCAGCATCTTCGTGATGTCAGTTGTTAATCAGCACAATAAAAGTCACTGCACCTGCTCCAAAACAGAGTTTGTCATTTTCGATCACATCTAGTGAAATTTATCCAAATATAAGTGATAAGTTTCTTTTGATGCTCAAATATAAGTGATAAGTTTCTTTTGATGCTCAAATATAAGTGATAAGTTTCTTTTGATGCTCAGTGTGTGTGTGTGTATATTATCGTCAGGTGCAGTGGTACAATGAATAAAAGAAGGTCCAAACAGCGTTTCTCCCAAAACAGTCCACGTGTTTAATAATAATAAATAATAACAATAACACAAATAATTCCACCCCTTTACCAACGATGGTATTGGGGGTACACGGCAGGTTTCTCAGTCCACAAAACAAAAGGCAGTGCGCCTCGGGTTCTGGGAAGCATGGTGCCAGTGAATGGTGTGGTGTGGTGCGGTGCTGTGCTGTGCAAGGAAGTGCTCGTATTTGCCGGTCCGCGGCTCACTCCTCCTCTGCAATAAAGAAACACACACAACAAGGTAAACAGTACAGGCTCCAGCCATCTGTACACGCCAGCGCTAGGCGGCATACTGACGTAGCTGCTTCCCCTTTGTATCCACAAAGCCCTCCCTGCAATCAATCCGTCGCCATGGTTTCTCCAATTGAGGGCCGTCCGCAGCTGATTGCAATGGAGTCTTTCCGGTATGTGCAACCACGTGCTCCCCTAATATGGTCACCTTCTGGTTTCCGCCTACTGTCCAGGCAGTCCATGTAGGAGGCAGCATACCGCCGTCCTTACACAGCGTCCTTTCCGATCGGGAGGGAGATTTACAACATCGACTCTCATATGTATATATATATATATATATATATATATATATATATATATATATATATATATATATATATATGAGAATTTTTCTTTCATATCCACAGTAACAACAGCTGATAACTCTACTTAACAAATAAAATAAACAAAATATAATATACATTAACACCTTTGTCTATCACATGTATGTGTTTATACAACAAGTATTGATATTTTTTTTTGTATTCAACACTACACAGTAATTATTTATTTACCGTATTCCTTTGAATTTAAGACAGCCCAAATTTACCAGCCTCAATTTGAGGAAAAAATAAAACATCAAACAAATATGCATTTACAAAGTTTGTGTTCGTTTGCCCCTTTAAAACACCCAACACAGGATTTTTAGTTTTTTAGCGTGTTTGCACACTTTTTATTATTTATAATAACAAAAATAAATCAAAACAAAACAAAAGTCTAACTCTGTTTTGGAGCACTAACCTTTTGCAATTTCCTAAACTAACCACTGTACGGCTAAGCCGTGTCCCAGTTACAAAAACATGCTGAAATGCTGAAATTGTAAACGTTTCTCTTGGAATTCCTCAGGAAGCTTGGTTTGTTTTTTCTCAGCAGTGTCACGTTGCTGATTGTGTATTCATGCAGACGCCTTTGTTGTCTTTTCTAGGCAGTCAGACACGTTGCTGTTTGTGTACTCAGGTAGTCACGTCTTTTGTTTGGCGATTTTAATACATACATTACTATACTGTACTTGAATTTAAGACGCATGCTATTTTTGAGAAGCAAAAAATGGTTAAAAAACTGTGTCTTAAATTCGAAGGAATATGGTATTTATTTATTTTTACCGGATCTCATTTTGGAATCTATCATAGTGTTGCAATATATGGCAAGTTGCTAAGCAGATACAGAGTTTGATCTTGATTTAGCCTAATTTAGGTTTAAAAAGGTCATACATTGTGCTTGTTATATCAACACAATACTCCATTCACATAATGCCTTACTATAGAGAGGAGAGAGGATCTGGAGACGGCTCCTCCCGCTTGGCTCTGGAGGCGACAACAGCTCCCCCCTCTGGCTGTCAGGACAGCGACTCCTCCGTCTACAGCTTTCAGGCAGGCAGCTACTCCTGTTGATCTTGGAAGGGACAGCATCCCACCAAGTGCCTGAACTGTCGTCGCAAATTTTAAAAATTGTTTGGCAAACGTTTAATTGCTGTTTCCTTGGTAGCTTAAATAATAAAAAGTGTTGGACACTGTAGAACTTAAAGTGTAGCTCAGTTATGCTCAGAGCAAAACAAACTAGTGAAGGCACATATAGAGGGTCCTCAAAATTGCATAAATAATCCCAGTCCAAAACCCTGAACAGTCACTCAAGCTGTTAATTATCTAGCAAAATGTGTGTATATATATATATATATATATATATATATATATATATATATATATATATATATATATATATATACACACATGTACATTTAAACATTACACAAAAATGTTATTAGTATTTTCAATGCAAGATACCCGTCACTACATTACTGTGGGAATAGCACCACAAGTCTCCTGTTATCATGCAAGCAATCACTAACTCCAGACCTTTGACTTTGTAATTTGTTCTTTATGGACTAGCCTGCAGCCAATAAGCAAAATCAATAGTCTTTGCTGAAAAGTAAGCAAGTGCCAGTGTGTTGTGTGACAGCTGAAGATACATGTACTTACTCGGGGTCAAAGGGCCACATCAAATTTCTCTTTTGACTTTTATTTTCTTTCAAAAAAGCTAAATCCATTTAAGGAGTGTCCATCATTGAAAGACGTTGCAGTGGGGAATTACAAACGCCCTGCTCCTCTTTTCCCATTTAAAGATGTTTGTTTTCAGTAACTTGTTCAATAGTGTCACGGAGGGAATGGGATGTGATGAGAATGTAATATACCGTAAGTCTGTTTGTATTTTAGCTCTGGTAATACAGGTCCATGATAGTCTTGTGCAACAGGACTGTTCAGTAGGGAGGACTTATTTACATTTAGCACAATTATACTGTAAGTTGAGGAAGAAAACAAAACATTGGTATTTAAAAATCTTTGTATAAATAACACAGACAGTTCATTTAGGAGCTCTACGAGCCCTTTGTTTGCTGATCGTGTCCGTCTGTCACATTCTAAATGGTGGACACAATAACTGCCTTGAATTTGCACTAAATAAATTGTCACCAAAGCTTTATCAAACACTCCTAGCCTCCTATAGATGTTTTGGATTGCATTTGGCTATAATCCAACAAGCTCTCGATTGTATACCTCTTTCATCTTCTTACCTTTGCACTTACATGTCTCAATCCTACCTCACTGAACAATAATACAAATATTACACTTGTGATAAATTGTATATTGGAAAAGAGCAGCTGTTATTAACCATACCTTTCAGATACTATGCAATCATCAGGACCCTCTGAATGTGCCAACGTAGTTTAACTATTTGGCCTAGGGTGGCCATTGACAAATCTCCAGAATACAGGACATACCCTCGGTTGCATGAAACCTAGACATAACCAGCGTGGAAATGTTAGCTAATAAAACCCGTACCAAACATTGCCACATTTATAAAGCCCAGCTCATTCCTGAATATTGTAGTACAAGATTTATTCCGAAGTTTAATGGCATTTTAACAGTCTGCATTCAATTATGTGTAAGATTACATAAGCATAATAATAATAATCACGACACAACTCAATACAACTTTCTCAATACAACAAAATGTTCACTTGTGTGCAGGAAGCAATGTGAGGTAGGCACACACTGATGCCCTTATGGTCAGCCTTGCTAGAAGAAGAGTTACAGGTTCCAAGCCTGGTACAATGGTGATAATGAAATACCAGACAAAACCGCATCCGCTTTATGTCAGTACTGGACATGGTACAAAACTTACAAAACTGGACTGCCTGGCCTCAACCTGGAGGATGGCCACCCTAATTATGCCCACATTACAAAACCTGTGAGTTATATAAAGTCTGATTTTTTTTCACTTATTTTTTATTAAGTTTGATTTGATTATCAATAAAAATGTTCCAGACAGTTGTTGGTGCTTTTATTGTGTACAATTTGATTTCATCTATCAAAGTTACTTTTAAAGAAAAAAATTAATAAATTCCTTAAATACCCTGGTCAAAAAATCCTATAGGATTTCATTTTTTTCCAGTACAATCCAATAGGATTTCTATAATCCTATTGGATTATTTTAGTTTCTATTGGATTTTCTATAAGGTTCCTACAGGATTTCATTTTATCCAGTACAATCCAATAGGATTTCTATAATCCTATTGGATTATTTTAGTTTCTATTGGATTTTCTATAAGGTTCCTACAGGATTTCATTTTATCCAGTACAATCCAATAGGATTTCTATAATCCTATTGGATTCTTTTTGTTTGTATTGGATTTTCTATAAGGTTCATACAGGATTTAATTTTTTTCCAGTACAGTCCAATAGGATATCTATAATCCTATTTGATTCTTTTAGTTTCTATTTGATTTGCTATAAGGTTACTTTAAGATCTTTATATCAATAGGATTATTTAAATGGAATTCAGTAGTAGGTGAGTAGAGTACAAAGTAGTATTTTTTTAAGCGGTATTATTTAAACATTAGATTTAAAGGTATAGATTTAAATTAGGTAGTATGTGTATGTGGGGGCTTTTCAAAGGTGTAGCCGAACATTCCTATATATATATATATATTTTTTTTTACACACACACACATACATACACATATGTGAAAGTGTCTGCAATTTGATAAAGTTAAAGTCAAACAAAAATACTAAACACATGTAAAGGTGATATAAAGGTGATATAATTTATTTCACATTGAAAATTGACCACAACCACAAACCTACACATTGTAACGTTACCGTACACATACACATCATGTTTAACATAGGATTTAGAAATATACATTAATTTATTTTTTAAATGGTGCAGCTTCATCAGATTCATTCCATTTACATTAGGGAGTCACACACATTGCAAAACATTTTATATATATATAAACTTTTTTTTTTTTTTTAAATAGCTTTCTTACTGCTACTGACTATCTATAATTATGGAGATGTTCCTTGACAAGGCCTGGAAAAAAAATATTTGTTATAAATATTTAAATTATTCTGGTCCATATAATACTTTCTGAGCACAGAAAAAAAAAATAATCAAGGACTCAATGTACTGCAAAGGGTTAATCAAGCTCAATACTATTGGGTTGCAATGAGACATAGCATTTGTTACTTCTATCAATTTTTCCAATATTGACAACTTTCCTTACAATATCACATGGCTTTAAAGCAATTATAGTCTCTTTCAGTACAGCTAATTTGATATGAGATGCTGCTGCTCTTCCTGTGCTAACATCACTCCAAAAGGTGCAATCTCAGTTTCATACAACTGTACCAAGATAAAAGACAAATTTGCCTGGTAGTATGGTACATGCACTATAGACTTTATCAGACCAATATTCCCATTTTTCAGTTCAACTGTATAGCTATTGTGTTTGTGCCCTTTCCGTAATTTTCTGTGCAGAAAATCTTTCCTTTTATTAGGTATGAGGTTGCTGTTTGGCAGATGTAGACTAATTAATCTTAACAGGTCCTCCAATGCACAGGCAGGTAAACTGTACCTGAGTGCATATGAAAGAATAAGCACTGCTGACTGTGCAACTGTTAATTCAGACCCAGAAAAAGAACTTGCTTCATAAACTCAATACCTGAAGCACCTTCAAAACCATTTTCATCCCCAAATTATCCTCAAAGTTCCCACTACTTGCTTGCTCACTGTCATTACTGCAGTTGTTAAAACTCTGTCCTAAACCACTCTCTTGTCCACCAGTGTAGTATACATTGTTTAATATGTCCTCTTCATCACTGTCATGGCTGTCACTGTGGCTGTCTTCATTGATTCTAATAAAAGTTCATCATGATTACCTTCATTGTCACTGCAAAATCTATGTTCCTTATCATTATGCTGGATTTCACCTTGGCCATTATCATACATACTTATGTTTTCATCTGTGTCTGTACCATGATTATCAGAATTAATATTAATTTCGCAGTGGTCATGATGAGACAGTTTTCTCCTCCACCTACTAGTCTTTGGGAGTGAACATTCCTGAAAATCTGGATCCAGAAATCTGTGCAAAACAAACATTGATATAATATTAGAATATATAAAATATATAAGAAAATTAGAAAACAAAAAATATTTCAAAATGATAATGCTCATTGTGATCAAATTAATACTGAAATACAGTATTTTTCTTATAATACTGGTTTAAACACGTGAAACACTGCATGAAATTTAAGGTCTACAGATCTGTAAACTCCAGTAAACTACATATTTACTATAGGGCTTTTCACACTTGCCAGTTCGACCTAGGGCACAAAAAGATATGGCAGTTTTCTTGATTCATTTTTTATGTTACAAAGTGACCACATACCTTTTATAAGGTGCTTTTAATCTTGCATCCTTCTTCCGATTATGAATGTCCTTGTTCTGTTGCATTGCACACTCTTTCCACTGAATGGGAATACACAAGATCATAATTTAGTAAAGCAATTTTAAAATATTTTTTGACTTAAACTATGAAAATAAAAATAACTTTCTATAAATTAGTATGGTACAAATAAGTGCAGTGATGAAAATGACACTCAGTGTTAATCTGGGACAGAGCAACTGTCACTGTAGCATAGTGAACTGTAATTGCCAATTTAAAAAAAAAATGTAATAAGTCATTGCCATTGAAGATGAGAAGCTAGAGCGTGAAGTGACAGCGATGTTTTTAAGCAAGTTTGAGGTTATTAAACAATAGACTCCGCCACGCTCTGTAGAACCCTTACATGGGAGTGACGTCACTCAGTAACGTCTGCTGTGCAGATAGTCAAATTGACTGTTGCAGACTGTCGACAAACTGATTAGCGTGGTGAGGTTTATATAATTATTTCTTACTTTTTAAAAACAGGACTTTATAGTAAATACTATCTAGATTATTATAGAAATTAATAATCTACATTTATAACAAAAACACCATTTATTTCTATAAATTATTGTCTGACTCGTTCAAGATTTCTCATGTTCTTAACACATTTAAACGGTTTAATACATCTCAGGTATACATTTATCCAACTGTACAAATTTATAGGCTAAATACATACACATACGAACAGTACAGATTTATAGGTTAAATACATACACATACGGACGGTACAAATGTATATACATACACGTATATAAATACCTACCGATATCCCTTAATGTTTTGAATCCCTTTAAAAAAAGACGTTACATTTTTATTGTCTGCGCGTGCTGCAGCTAGGCGTCACTGGTAACTGAGCTATGGAAATCTGCTGTTCTGAATAGCGACTTTGTATCTACTGGAGTGCATCCTGCAGCTTCAATTAACACCGTTGTATCATAAACTGCGGTGCATAGGTTTGAAACAATGTATAATGTTTGGGGATGGTAAACATATTTTAAAAAGATGAATGAGCTAATACTGACTTCGGCTTGGACCAAATCAGAACTTTGACCCACCCGCTAATCGCAAATTACAAACCCAGTATTAAGCGGGTTCCCTCTGGGGTAGAAGGAATAACATAAAAAGCGCCATCAGTACCAGGTTTGGAATTTGCGATTAGCGGGTATGTCAAACTTTGATTTGGTCCAGGCCTTTGACTAACTTTTGCTTTTACCTGCACATATTAGAAAATAGACAATAATTATTTATCTTTGTCTTGTGCATATGCCGCAGCACACACACACACACACAAAACTAAAATGAGACATTTGATTATATTTAATAATATACATAAATTACCTGGAAATCGCTCCTTTCTGTTTCTTCTTCCTGATTCGATTTGTCTTCATTCTTGCACTTTAGTTTTAATCTGTTCTTTTAAAGTATCTTTAAAATTGTATTTTGTTTCAATAGTAAGTGTGGTTGTTGGTTGGATTTTTTCATATTTTTTCAGTTTAAAAAAAAACTTGAATGGCACAGTATATGCTAATTCAGTGGATTGAAGACCCCCAACGTGGGATGTTTTGCCTATTGTAAAAATTGTAAATGGCAACTGCATTGTGGGCAACATCTGCGATGTGACCTATGGAACAGAAAGTGGTCCAGCAAAAATTCTCAAGATTGGTGAGTAGACCTATCTTTCTAAATACAGTAGCCTCCAGAATTATTCATACCCTTGATACAGTGTAACTGAAAGTGGGTTTTAGCAAAAAAAACATGAAAAATTGTAAAACACAGTATTGGATATCGCAAAAACATGTCTGTCCAAAATAACTGCATTTTAATTTACAGGTGAATAAATCTGAACACCTAAAACTAAGAAAAATATGCAATTATTAGTCTCATTTATTTATGCAACAATACTGAATGTACACTTGCATTTATTTTGCTAAAACCAATTACATTAATTCTAGTGGCTACTGTATACATTTTTGAACTATTCTCCTAATGCTTTAATAGGATATTTTATCGATTCAAATATTTTATTTTATTAAGATTTGGGAGAATTTAATTTGTTGTTACCTCTTTATTACTAGATGTGTCTCAGATGTATACTGTATAAACCTGAAAGAGTGTGTCTTGATAGAACGAGCCTATTTCTGCTGACTATATGGAACTGATTTTGTTGTTTGTTTTTTTCTAATTGCAACACTAATTGGTGACTTTCTTTGTCCACAGGAACTCGGGGAACACTAATGAAAGAATTGAATAAAATAGAGAATTCACTGAAAATCCCTGATGAACTCAGAACTGATGAAACTTCTCTTGGCAGAGGATTTCGTGATAAACATGTAAAACAATTTACAGACAGTGATAGTGAGACTGAGGATGAGGTTGGTACATGTTTTGATGTATTACTTTTTTAATGTCAAGGTTTAGCAACTTATACTAATATCAGCCCATTTTTCTTTAGGGGTTTCAATGCAAGATTGCAAAGCTTGAAGCAAAAAGAAATGCTATGAATACAAAGAGCAATAATGCAAAGAAGATTGTACAAAAATATAAGGAGGACAAAATTAATACACAGGTAGGATGAGTTACAGATAACTGTTTTAATGATCAAATAATTTTTGTTTTGTTTTTTAAGTGTATATTTATTGGTTGATTTCAAAATAACCACTTTACTTCTAATTTTAGCATGTGTCAGTGTTATTGTGGCCCTTCATTAACTTATGAGTAGAGTACCAATATGACACAGTAACCACTTTTGTAAAATGGTCCAGCTCATCATCAATATTTTACAAAACTGAGAGAAAATGTGTACCCTCAGAGAGTTTGCAGGAGACATTTTTCAGTATTTGTAACGAAAATAAATGTTTGTATAATACTTTAAAGAGTTTATGTGCAAAAGCAAAGCATTGAAAGACGGTTTAAACCATATTTTCTTTTCTCATGCTAGAGATCTGCTACTCAATGTGATGAATGCACCAAAAAGATGAGGACATTTTAAGATTAAAAACTGAAAAAAAAATAAGATGGGTTCTGAAATAGCAGAACTGAAAGATTTAGTTCATGGCCTTTATAAAAAATTGATGCACTTGAAAACAAAATCAATAAACAACAAGGTAAGTCAATCTGAGTTTAGCGGCATAATAAACTAATGAGTTACTATATTCCTAATATTTCATTTCTGACATTTTTTAAAACATAAACAACAGAGAGAATGTAAATAAGATGTATTCTTTAATTTACTACTTATACACTTCTGTACCTATCATTTATTAAACTTACTGGCACACTTTGTATATCATGGTTCAGCAGTTAGTTAAATGACATACTGTACATTCATAGGAAAATATCAATATTAAGTACGTTTGGAGTAGTACTTGTGGGATTACATGCTTTGCTTTGTATTTACTCTTATTCATTGCAGGATTGCCTGCATTAATGGAAGAAGAACCTGAAGAGCTCTTGGAGGAGTTGGAAAGTGCAACAAAAAAAAAGGTTCCAGAATCTGGACAATCTAAATATCTTGAATCAAACTCTTCGAAAAGCACCAATAAAACAGTATGTATGCACTGATTATTTTACTATATATATATACAGTACTGTGCAAAAGTTTTAGGCAGGTGTGAAAAAATGCTGTAAAGTAAGAATGCTTTCAAAAATAGACATGTTAATAGATTATATTTATCAATTAACTAAATGCAAAGTGAGTGAACAGAAGAAAAATCTAAATCAAATCCATATTTGGTGTGACAACCCTTTGCCTTCAAAACAGCATCAATTCTTCTAGGTACACTTGCACAAAGTCAGGGATTTTGTAGGCATATAGTCAGGTGTATGATTAAACAATTATACCAAACAGGTGCTAATGATCATCAATTCAATATGTAGGTTGAAACACAATCATTAACTGAAACAGAAACTGCTGTGTAGGAGGAATAAAACTGGGTGAAGAACAGCCAAACTCAGCTAACAAGGTGAGGTTGCTGAAGACAGTTTACTGTCAAAAGTCATACACCATGGCAAGACTGAGCACAGCAACAAGACACAAGGTAGTTATACTGCATCAGCAAGGTCTCTCCCAGGCAGAAATTTCAAGGCAGACAGGGGTTTCCAGATGTGCTGTCCAAGCTCTTTTGAAGAAGCACAAAGAAACGGGCAATGTTGAGGACCGTGAGACGCAGTGGTCGGCCAAGGAAACTTACTGCAGCAGATGAAAGACACATCATGCTTACTTCCCTTTGCAATCGGAAGATGTCCAGCATTGCCATCAGCTCAGAACTGGCAGAAAACAGTGGGACCCTGGTACACCCATCTACTGTCCGGAGAAGTCTGGTCAGAAGTGGCCTTCATGGAAGACTTGCGGCCAAAAAGCCATACCTCCAACGTGGAAACAAGGCCAAGCGACTCAACTATGCACGAAAACACAGGAACTGGGGTGCAGAAAAATGGCAGCAGGTGCTCTGGACTGATGAGTCAAAATTTGAAATATTTGGCTGTAGCAGAAGGCAGTTTGTTCGCCGAAGGGCTGGAGAGCGCATACGAATGAGTGTCTGCAGGCAACAGTGAAGCATGGTGGAGGTTCCTTGCAAGTTTGGGGCTGCATTTCTGCAAATGGAGTTGGGGATTTGGTCAGAATTAATGGTCTCCTCAATGCTGAGAAGTACAGGCAGATACTTATCCATCATGCAATACCATCAGGGAGGCATCTGATTGGCCCCAAATTTATTCTGCAGCATGACAACGACCCCAAACATACAGCGAAAGTCATTGAGAACTATCTT